>JBAKGM010000081.1:5151921-5174644 GCA_037177215.1 Asparagus racemosus | reverse complement strand
ATTTTGGGTCGAGACACTACAAATTGTCTCGCCCACTATGCAACGTGGGTACGCTGTAACTTGTGTTCTTTTCAGCAGTTACACCTCTCAAAGGCTATAAATAGTCACCCACATCTATTGAGGGAAAGGGGCTGAATCTTTGAGGACGGGAGGGGAGAAATTTCGATCAGGAGCTACAGATTTTCAGAGAAAGAGCAGAGCATTCAATATTCCACTTGGAGATCCTCGAGTTTAAGCTTTGACTTATTATTGGGAAGAGTAGATATCTTACCTAGCTAAGATATTTGCTTATTTTCTTATTTCCTTAGCGAAGCAGGAATCTAACCTTGCTGATTCAGTGATCGTTGATCGGTGGTCCATGGATTACGCATCCCTGGCACTGGCAAACAACCCACGCAAGTAGGAGATCTACACGTGTAGCGTCTTCTATTCGAGTTTCTTTGTATGAAAGTGAGATCGTTTTTTTTGTAAGAGAGAATTACACGTGTACTCTTTCAATTGTTTTTATTTTGAAACATTTCTAATGGAAACTACAAAGAATGACCCTTTCTGCGGACACAAGGTTCTAGTCGTGGTTAAGTGGGAAGTTAGGTAGATGATGATCTTGAGCACGAGGAGGTTCAGTAGGAAAATACACAAGCACTATAACAACAGCAGCTCGAGGATAGTTTGGCTTCCACTAGGCCAAAACAATCATACAAGCAGGTACTGAAGCTGGGGGCTAATTAACTCCTGAAACACTATGGGCAGGTTAATTTGGTTAAATACGCACTCTCGGTGGAGGAGGACGAGTCGGTCTCCTTCAAGGAAGCTATTCGGGATAAGGATAGTGAGAGTTGGTTAGCTGCGATGGAGGAAGATACGGAATCTCTTCGGAAAAACCAAACATGGGAGGTGATCCCATTGCCCATAGGAAGAAAAGCTATTGGTTGTAAGTGGGTGTATAAAAGAAAGGAAGATCTTTTAGAGCTCGGTGGTACAAGGTGCAAGGCAAGATTAGTGGCTAAGGGTTTACACAGAAAGAGGGTGTGGATTACAATGAGATTTTTTCTCCGGTGGTGAAACACATGTCTATTCGGGTGCTATTAAGTATTGTTACTCATGGTGATCTTGAGCTGGAACAACTCGATATTAAAACAACCTTCTTGCATGGAGACTGAGATGAAGAGATCTACATGCATCAACCTGAGGGCTATAAGGTTGAGGACAAGGAGCATCATGTGTATCGTTTGAAGAAGTCACTGTATAGATTGAAGCAATCTCCCCGATAGTGGTACAAGCGACTTGACTCCTTCATGCTGAAGCATGGATTTTCCCGAAGCGACTATGATTGTTGCATTTACATTCGGAAGGCTCGTGGAGGTAATTATATCTATCTGTTTTTATATGTGAATGACATGCTTATTGCTTCTAAGAGCAGAGTGGAGATATATAGGCTGAAATCTCAACTTGGTGAAGAGTTCGAGATGAAGGACATTGGCGCTGCTAGAAAAATACTGGGTATGGAGATTAGAAGAGAGTGGGTGAACCGGCAATTATTCTTGAGTCAGAAGGGCTACATAGAGCGGGCGATCACAAGGTTCGGGATGCAAGGTGCTAAGTCGATGGTGACTCCATTGGCTCTATGCTTTAGACTTTCTAGTAAACAGTCTCCCACTACAGTGGAAGAGAAGGCGCACATAGAGCGTGTTCCCTATGCTAGTGCAGTTGGCAGCTTAATATACACAATGGTATGTACACGCCCAGATATTTCATAGGCGGTTAGTGTGGTCAGTAGATTCATGGTGAATCTGGAAAAAGCTCACTGGGAAGTAGTGAAGTGGGTCCTGAGGTACTTAAAGGGTACCGTTGATACAGATTTGTGTTTTGGTGGAGAAACATGTTAAATTGATGGGTTTGTGGACTCTGATTATGTGGGCAATCCAGATTGACTACTGATTATGTATTCAGGATACATAGAGCTCTAGTTAGTTGGCAATCGATGCTACATGCTACAGTGACACTTCTACTACAGAGGCTAAGTATGTGACCATGGCAGAGGGAGTGAAGGAAGCATTGTGATTGAGGGGTCTCCTAGATGATTTGGGGATTGAGCAGGAGAACGTGAACTTGTGGTGCGACAGTCAGAGTGCAATTCACATAGCAAAGAATCAAGTTTATCATACTCGTACCAAGCATGTCGATATCAGGTTTCATTTCGTGCGAGATGTCATAGATGAATGCGATGTTTCTCTCATGAAGGTGCACTAATGAGAATCTCGTAGACATGTTAATCAAGGTGGTCACAGGTAGCAAGTTTAAGCATTGCTTGGACTTGCTTCATATCAGCACGTGTTGATCTGCCCAAGAGGGCATGGCCCTTCGAGGCAGTGATGGGGTGAGGTGGAGATTATGTGAAGAATTGTAGAACTACGATTAGCTTGATCCCAGTCAAAGGGTACGTAGGCAACCATGGTATAATGATGCAGCTGTATTAGCCTGGTTTGGCTAATGGAGATCTCGCTAGTAATGTTCGCGGTGTTCTTCTGGTGTTCGTCTAAAATTTGAGGTTTATCAAATAATGTACGAGGTGGAGAATTGTGAATGTGGGGACCCACGTGGGTGGGGGCCACCCATGACTGCGTGACACAAACAAAACCGCTCCAGTTTCGTTCCCTACGAGACACCAAGAAAGCAAAGAAAGAAAATAGAAATTTTTTTTTATTTTCTTTCCCTATAAATAGGTTTTCAAAACCTAGGGTTTGGTGTGAAAAAAAAGGGAGAGAAAAAGAAGAAAAGATAGGGTTTTTTCTTTGGGGCGGCTAGAGAGAGATTTTACAAGAGAGAGATCAATTTCTTTTGGGTAAAAAATCAAAGCTTTATCTTTGGGACGAGCTTGTGAATTGTACTAGTCGTCGGTGTTCTTCTTCATAGTAGAATCTCCTTTCACCCCTCCTGTGGACGTAGGTAAGTTTGCTGAACTACGTAAATCTCGTGTCTTTACTGTTTACTGTGTATTGGCTAAAGTTTGTAGGTTCCCTTGATTCAGTCCTAGAACCGTTGAGAGGAAGAGTGGATATCTCACTTTATTGAGATATTTGCTTTCTAGTCTTGTTTCTTTCGTGAAACGGGAATATAACCAGAACCTTCTCTCAGGTGATATCACTTTCGCAGCGTGTGGGCATGACTCTGTGCCCAACAAATTGATTAGATGGAGTTAATGATGACAATAACTTCTCGCAGGTTGCACGGGAATGGGAGGCCACACTGCATTTATTACGAGGTGACTGAAGAGGTGGCATTCATAATGATGAACAAGACCGGTAGAATTTTATGCCCGCAATGCATTTAATGAAAGTCCGGCTATGTGATTAACATGACAAGTTGGCAGCATGGTTATCGCAAGGACATGAACCCAACTGCATGCAGACAAACTCCGCTTAGAGATCAAAACAAATCCTATAAATTTGCCTTTTCATTTAATTTTGAGAAGAGGATTTTTCAGAGCATGGATTGTGTCATTACTATCCTTCATTTTTGTTCTTCAACTACCCGAAGCTCGAACCACGTGAGGAAGAAGCTCACCTTGTGAACTTTGTTCATCTCCAGCCCTCAACACCTGATCTTTGATCTTGTTTTAGCATAGCCACATAACAATTGATCTTAGATCATTGTTGGCACTCTTCTCACTTGTTCAACGAAGCGAATTCTCCATAAGAAGCTCATTCTTCATCTCAAGGACCTTCGGAGAGGCTCATTTCAATTTCTCGTGGTTGTCCAAAGAACGGTGCTATGTTATTCATATGGTCAACTGAGCCGATATATACTCTCTTTTGGCACAGCTTCTCAGAATCAAAATTGTAACTAAAGGCACTGCAATATTATTTATTATTTTTCTAAGAGATTAATAAAAGAGAACAACTGTAACATTGTCTCTATTCTTTATGAATATTTTGACCAAAAACATCTATGATTTGAGAAGATGTCAGTATACAGCTTGTTTGAGCTTTATTGCTATTTAATAATGAGATGCGCATGCATACCATGAAAAACTGTAATATTGATCCAACATTTAGTATTATATCGATATACTTCAATGCCATTTATATTTATGTGCTTTGGCAACCACCTGTAAACTGAGCTAGGATCAATCTTAGCCCTATTTTGGTCTAGACCAACACAGAAACAAAATAAGGGATGGTGGTCCAAGAAAGAACTAATTTGAGGGCTCATTTTCTACTTAACAAAAATTAGGTCAGTTCTAGCATTGTTCTTGCAAGGAAAAATTATTCAAAACTAGGTCAGGATCAATTCTTCCTAGTTTCAAGAGATTGCCAAAAAACAAATAAGATAGATATCATAGTCGGCATAATAAAGAGGACAAAAATAAACCGAATACTTCCATATTAAAGTTCTTCTAAATATCCACAAACAATATATAATTCTTAATAAAATTTAAAAGGGGTCAATCTCCTCGCATTACATTGGTTCCATCACTTGTTTACTATAAAATAACACACAAAAAGAGAATACATTGGCTCAAAAGTTGCTAAGCATTTTTCAAACCAATTATCATCCACTTGCTTATAATAAGGATCAATTATACTAGGGATGTGTTTGGTGGATTGTAACTATAGTTGCAATAAAACTGTCACTTACATGCAACTAAGATGTTGCAGCTGTTCTTGCATGTGACTGAGATGTTGGAACTGCTCTTGCATGCAACTATAGATGCAACTATTTGGTTCAGTTATAAAATTTTGTAACTTGTAGTCACAGTTGATTAGTACAACTGTAACTTTTCACATACAACTTGTATTTTACTTTAAAATTTTTTTTAAAACTATTAAATAATTTTATATATTTAAAATATTCATTTTATTCTAAAAAATTTCTTTTTACTTTTAAATTTTTATTTAAAATATTTTTTGAAAAAAATAATATAACAAAAAATAAATATTTCTCAAAAAATATTATTTTTATAAAATAATTTTTTTGAAATAAATCTTTTGTGAAAGTAACTTTATTTGGAAATAATAATAATATATTTTGATAAAATTAATTTTTTTGGAAAAATAATATTTTGAGAAAATAATATTTTTCCTAAAAATAATTTTTCTAAAAAATAATATTTTGTTAAGAAAATATTATTTTTTTCTAACAAATAATTGTTATAAAATTATTTAAAATCATTAATGAAGCTCTTAAAATTTTGAAAAGTTTAAATAATAATTTTAGATATTAATCTTGTATTAATTTAGGTTGGTTGCAACTAAGTTGTATGTGAGACTTATGCTCAAAATTGCGTATGTTGCAAGTTGCAACTAGGGGGACATTTGCAAACGTAGTTGCAATTACAATATCTAGTTGCAATGAAACAAACAATTCAGTGTACTGGATGTTTCAGACTCCGATCGAGAGGAGAAAATATCTTGTTGGTATAGTGACTCCTTATTGACAGAGATGTTAACTGGCTGCTTCCCTTTTGAAGTGCTCGCAAGGGGCTAGGAAGTAAGTAGCAGTTGTTGAAGCATATTTTCGAGTCGATCTAAGCGCTCGTCGGTTACCTTCTTTTGGATCTCCATCCGAGGAATTAGATCATCGATGGCAGTTATGTTTGACGCCATGGTCGAGTTAGCGTCGTTATCAAAGGGATGATCGACTTGTAAAGGAGTTCGTCGAACAGGCGACCTCAAAACAGAATAGTCAAAGGGGATAGCTACCCCCTGTCTCAATCTAATAAGGCGATGGATACTATTTGTCTCTGATTCTGATGTGCTAGCATCATATTCTCAGGTTACAGCAGTCATATTAATCGTGAACTCTTGGAGATCAAGGTTGAAAGTAGCCTTGTTCTTTTGAGATCGCTGTTGATGCTTGTGAACTTTTAAGGAAGCACGATCACGAGACGCCTTAAAGAGAACCCCCAGAGGAGTTGTTGACTGACGTCCAAATTTGAGGGACGTTTGAGAGTCTTGACCTTTGCTCTGGGCGAGGGTCGCTAAGACCTTGCTCGGGGCAAAGCTTAGTTTACCTCCAGTGAGACTGAGGTTCACTTTGCTTTGAGCGAAACTGGGATTGTCTTCACTTGGACGAAGTTCACCTTACCTTCAGTAAAGTTGGAGCTATCATTAGCGAGACTGGGGCTATCCTCAGAGAGGCTTGTCTTGCTCTTGGCGAAGTTTGTTTTACCTTTGGTGAGGTTGGAGCTGTCTTTAGCGAGGCTCGCCTTATTATAGGTGAAACTGGAGTTGTCTTCACTCTAGGTGAAGTTCATTTGGCTTCCAGTGGATCTCAAACTGCTTTTGGTGAAGTTCGCCTTAACATATGCGAGGGACAATTTTGACACTGGGTTTGCATAGCAGCGAATTTCGTGATAACTTCTCACAGTTGTCGTCGATGATTGATTCGAGGAAATGAATTTGTCAAACTTCGTTTAGTCAAATTCAATGACCAGCAATTCAGTGAAAGACCTGAGGGTCTTAGTGTCGAACTGCGACACAATCTTCTTGTCAATTGAGAAGGAAGTCCCTAGTGGAGTTGCTATCTTACTTCAGGTCTTTTATATATTGCAATTGACGCAGATTATAATAAAAGATTATAATGAAATAAAAGAAAAATATATATTTCCTGAGGTTCTTTTCTGTGTGCCGGTGGAACATCGATCTTGTACTCCATTGATGCTTCGACTAAGACGATATGTCTTTCGCTGATTGATGATCTCTAATCTCTCAGAAGATAACGCAGTCTTCTCTGGATGAAGAGATATTAACAGGTCTTTTCTTACAAGAACTGTTGATTACGCTAGAAGACTAGCTAAAGAGAACGAATCCTTTCTGACAAGGATCGTTGATCGGGCCAAATGATTAGCCGATGATAATGATCTATAAAGATCAATGATAATGGAGAAGAGATGCGCTTTTTATCTAGCCTCTGAATCTATCTCTCTCTCTTTTCTCAATCGCAAAGACCTTTCCTCCGCCTCTCTCTTCTGTGCTCTCGTGCCCCGTTTGCTTCATGTTGATCATGCCTATTTATAGGCTTAGGAGCATTCAGTGGGTGAGTTAGTGGGCCTTAACTCCCTTAAATAGGGAAGTTAGTGGCCATTAACTTCCCTTAACTCCCCTTAAATGGGTGAGTTAGTGGTTATTAACCGCTTCCTTAAAAGTAGTTTTTAAAAATGGTTATAGGCGAGGCTCGCCAATATCGATTGTGGGCGAGATTCGCTGTAGTTGTGGGCGAAGGTCATCACGAACGTGAGTGCGCCTTATTCAGAAGTGGATGACTTGGTCCACTTGAGTTGATGTAGGCAGAATTTATTGGTTGGTGAGCTTCGCCTATGAGTTCGAATTTGACACAGAATTCAACTCTAGTTTTGGCCGACTAATGACGCCTTTCGACCTGCCATGGGATTCAACTCACATTCGATTTGGTCAAGACGAGTCGACATGGGCTGTCTGGCAAGCGTCGCTTATGAGTTTGATGTTAACACAAAATTTAACTCTAGATGTGACCGACTATTAGCACCTTTTCGACTAAATATGGGTTGTGTCGACTCGTGTTTGACTTGGTTGAATCGAGTCGATATGGGCTGCTTGGTGAGGGTCGCTTCAGTCGTTAGGCGAATTTCGCTATATGTCCCACATGGCGTATTTAGGCAAAGCTCGTTTTGAGTGAGTCTCACTAGAAGCTTCATTTTGACTTGTTCTTGAGTGCGAGCTTCATTATGACTTGGGCGAGCTTCGCTATTGCTTGGGCGAGCTCCGCTGATAAGTTCAGATTTAACTCAGAGTCTGACTTGAACTCGTTTATTAACTCGGCTGATTTGATGACACCTTTTTGACTCGGCCCTGAGTCCGTCTTGAGGATTGATTCGGACTAAGGTTCTCTTCGGCTCAGATGCAGTCATGTTCAATGTGATCCAAGTGAACTTCATTATAGCCTACCATATTCTGATGCTTGAGCCTATCTGAAGTGTTTGGCCCATGGGTGTTTACTTTTTAGATTCGGACTCAGCATTGGTGCAATAGAGTATATTTTAACTATCCACAGTCACATGGCATAAGTCTTTACAAGAATCAATGTCCCACGACACAAGATGAGTGGGACCGCATGAGTAAGATTCCATATGCTTCTGCCATTGGATCTATCATGTATGCCATGCTATGTACACGCCCAGATGTATCGTATGCCTTAAGTGTCATGAGTAGATACCAGTCAGATCCAGGTGAGAGTCACTGGATAGCTGTCAAAAACATTCTCAAATATTTAAGAAGAACTAAGGATGTGCTCATTGTCTGTGGAGGTGAGGAAGAGCTTGTTGTAACCGGTTACACTGATGCAAGCTTCCAAACTGACAAAGATGATTTTTGATCGCAATCTGGATATGTGTTTTGCCTCAATGGAGGAGCTGTGAGCTGGAAGAGTTCTAAGCAAGAGACGGTTGCTGATTTTACAACAGAAGCTGAGTACATTGCTGCTTCAGAAGTGACAAAAGAGGCAGTTTGGATAAAGAAGTTTGCGAAGAGCTGCAGTGGGCTTTGATGATGGAGCTTCACAGCAGTGTTGCAGTGCAATTAAGGAGTAGTTTGAGGATTGCAACGCATTGTGTAGATCTAGGTTTGTTTTTCTCAAGACAGCAAGTGGAGTTGGCAATGATTGTCAGCGTTTGAGGGTCATTGCGATTGGCTTGGTTTGCAGCAATGAGCGGTTGGTGGTGGTTGTTGTTAGTGGCGAAGCTTGGACCTACTCAATGGGTCACGACGGTTGGTCTATTGGTGCTGCCAGTAGGTGAAGCAAGGTCGCCGAAGTGCCTTTGTTGCTGGTAATGATGTTGCTTTTGGGCTGATGGCAAAGGGTTTGCGGTCGAGGCTTGCGGTGGAGGCGCTACTAGGGTTTCTCGAGGCAAGGGTTTGCAATGGCGAAGTAGTGCGAGGCAAAGTTGCTGCCGAAGAGAGGATTGGCAATGGTGATGCCAAATTGAGGATCAACAACGGTGATGTCGGAGGTCGAAGCCGCTGAGGTAAAGCGCGAAGCGCGACGAAACCCCCTCGTTAGCCTCAAGATTGAGGAAGAAGAAAGAGACCTCTCTAGGATAGAGATTATGACACTGATACCATAATAAATATAAAGAAGACTTGATTGTATTATTCATCTATTGAGTGTTTAAATACAAGAGAAAGTAGTGAAGTTCTAATAATCTAAGCAATGTGGGACTAACGTAAAGCGAAATAAGATAGCTTAACTACTATATTTAACAACTCTAAAGGCCAATTCCCCCCATCAAGTATCTGGGCTTGCCAATGGTTTCAAAATGGCTTACCCCTATGGACTGCAATGTATTACTATCTAAAGTCATATAAAAAATCTACAACTAGCAAACTAAGAGAGCGTTTGGCAATCAGAGTGTTTTTGCTGTTTTTATTTTTTTATTTTTTTGAAAAACAAATGAAACCTGTTTGGCAAATGAGGTGTTTTTTTGGGCTGACCCATCTAAAAGCCCATAATATAAACGGGTTTCTCAAAACACCAAAAAGGTGTTTTGAGTTCCCGTTATTAATCTCTCCCAACCCGATCCCGATCCCCTTTCCTCTCCCCCCCGAAACCCTAATAGCTTGTTGCCGCCTCTGCGTCGTCGGCGCCGCCGGTGCCACCACGTCGCCAGTCGTCGTCGCCAGCGCCTCCGCCTCGCCAACGCCTCCGCCTCATCTCTCCCAACCCGATCCCCTTTCCTCCCCCCACGAAACCCTAATCCCCTGTTGCCACCTCCGCGTCATCGGTGCCTCTGCGTCGCCGGTGCCACCTCGTCGCCAACCCTAATCGCCAGCACAAGGCGTCGTCGCCAACGGCTCGGCCTCGCCAACACCTCTGCCTCACCAGGGCCTCCGAGCTCGTAAGGATCAAGCGTTACGGATTAGCTGTTATCGTTTTTTTTCCTTTAGAAAAATATGTCGGCTTAACATCCCTTGTACGCACTGCAGATCCACACTACAAGCCAGTCTTCACCATCGCAGGCATAGAGACAGGGGATTGAAGATCTTGACAAGGAGCTGCAGTACCTGAAGAAAGCTTTTGAGGTATACTTACCCTCTCCACTTTAGGGTCAACTGCATGATTTGTTTATTTATTTAGTTTTTTAATAGTAGTTTTCTTATACTCAGCTATAGTAACAGCCATCATCCAATTGCTATATCATTGTATTTCTTTTTGGTTGATATTTGTATCTTTCCAATTGAACGCCTGCTAGTGGCTGCCCTTCCACCAATGATAGTTGTAAGATGCACTTTTTAAAGTGGCGATTATGAAACTCCACCTCATGTGGTCACAAGATCTTTCTACTTCAAATTTTAACACCTTTAGCATTCTTTAGTGTAGAACAACATGACATTTTAAGAGTTCAATCTTTATGATATGCCATCTGCATAACGTTCTCTGTAGTTAATCTGTCTTAAATGAAAGTTCGTTGTTCTTTAGATGTAACTATGTTCTTTAGATGTAACTAATGGGAGGACAGGTTGGTTCTGTTAATGAACACCGGCTTTATTATTTCCTTATAATACTATGTACAGGCCGATAAGCCTTGGCATCTCAGCTTGTGAATACCATAGGAGTCACATAAGACTCGCAAAATGCATTGTCGGGTCCTGACAACCCATCAAGGTTGGAGCTTTCTCATGCATTGTACTCTATTGTTCAGTCTCTTTCACATTCATTTCATCATCAATGTCTTTGGAACATGCCTAGTTGTCAAATCCTCTGCCAAAATGGGTACCATCTCTTTTGAGCAGTTCTCTAAACATTTTCCATTCTTTAGTTCTGAAAGTAGTTCTTCATAGAAGTAACCCCATTATAAATATTTGGATTGCTATCTAAGAGTTTCTCTGTGAAAGGGTTGGTTGTTCTAACTTAGCCACCAGACCTTTGACTACCGTCTGAGAAGCACTCTTGCATTCTGAAAGAATTATGAGAATCATATTTCCGTGAGCTCAACCTCCTTCTTGCTTGGTAGGCCATCATAAGCTTTTATGACTTGTAGATCGAACAAACAAATCTCTGAACACGTTTATTTACTAAATGCTCTAGCTACGGTAAACAAATACCTGATCATGTTTACTTAATTAATTCATATGTTTTCTTTTAACTACTATGCTTTTAGAAAAGTCTACAAGCTGAGAACCTTTACAAACCATTTCGTATGGC
Source organism: Asparagus racemosus (assembly GCA_037177215.1). Classification (NCBI taxonomy): domain Eukaryota; kingdom Viridiplantae; phylum Streptophyta; class Magnoliopsida; order Asparagales; family Asparagaceae; genus Asparagus; species Asparagus racemosus. Next base: position 5,163,466 of record JBAKGM010000081.1, on the reverse strand, counting down.
TTTTTCCCTGACTATTGATACTAGATATCATCCAGCATTTCTGAACCAGAAGGTTTTGGATTAGTAAATTCTCCTATATTAATTTGTTTTATAGTGTGCAACCGTTAATGACTAGAAAATTCAGCACATGCAAATGCAGTGACGTGAAAAAGTATATCGGAGTTGAACATTTAATTAGAGGTGCAGTAGACATATTGAGATTTTCAAAATTCAACCACATTTTTGAGTTAGTATTCATCAATAAATATGAATTATTTGTCGGTGTAAGCTTTTTTAAGGTGAAATAGGAATCATATTCATTTTTAATGGAATCACTTGCAAGAAAGTTAAGTTTGAGATTCTTTTTTATAATTTTCAATATCATACATATTTCTGTTAATCTATATTATTTTTAATAGTTTTTATTTATAGGTTCAATAGACTAATATTCTAATAAATATTTAGTAGTTTCAAATCTGCTTTTTAAATTAATTTTCCCCATTTTCAAATATTCTAAATATTTCCATAATGCCTCTTTATAGTTTTTTCTTTATAGGTTAAGAGATTAAATTTCAAATTTAAATATGTGAGAGAAGTGAAGTAGGAAAGCAAGTATGACAGGGGAGGGAGACAACGGACGAAACAATGTTTAGGGTGTATTAGATAGGAGTAGTTGGAGCTTCATGTTGTTCCAATGTCATCCAAATTTCAATATATGTGTTTGGTTGCTTGTTGCAACACCAAAAGATTGTTGTAAAAGGAAAATACACTAAATATAGGGGAATGCTTTCAAATTGAAAAGTATTGTAGGGGAGTCAGAACTATATATGTAGTAAATGCATTTGTTATTCCTAATCAAACACACCCTTATTATATTTGAGACAAAATTATCATTTTATATTGTGTTTCTTCATAGTGTTTTCATTCATTTTTTTTCCTCCCGCAATCCTTCCATTATAGATTAGTATATATATTATAATAGATAAGTAGAGATGCATAGATTTTCATTATCACACTTCATTAAGAAAATACACCACCAGAGTCATGCTTGGGTTGAGGAACGTAGGAAAAATGTGCTAACTTAAAAAAAACAATTCAGATTAATAAATATCATACCCGTTTTATAAAGTGTACTTCTTTGTTGGTATAAACATAAAAATTTGAGAAAGGAATAGAGATACAACATAAATATTGAAATATCATAGAGGTTCGAAGATGGGTTCCTTATGATAGAGAAGGTGAGCATTTAACGGGAACGATATCAGTCTAATTTATCATTTGAGATGGTATGAAACAAAAGTTTGAGAATACATATAGAAAGCAAAATTGACAAGAGTAGTGTTAAAAGTCAGTTCACCATTTGTGGTATATACATTCCTGTCATAAAGATCACTCGAAAAAATAGTTACTTCAACAGAAAACAGTTTGTATTGTTTAGTATCATGCCAATTTTTACTAAGTGAACTCCACTTGTAAGTATGTATAGGCAAAAATAGAGATAAGATAGGAAAATTGATGTCAGAAATGGTTAATTTATTTTATACTACAAATTTTGTAAATTTACAAGGTTACCCTTTTAAAACAACAATATACCCAAAAAATACAACAGTGGAATGAGGAATGCTTGCATACTATCAACCTTTTTACCCTTACTACTTCATTATAAACTAGCATAGATTTCAAATTGCACGTGCATAATGTGCGTGACACAAAATTGAATTTTATTATATCAAGTAAATAAATCTAAAACTTTAAATTAAGAGGCAATATTTATGAAATATTTTTCATAGATAATTTTGTTGAAGAGAAATATGTTATTTGTAATACACATTCGAATGTCTTTTTCATGTAATTTTTTTCTTTCCTTTTTTTTATGTGTATCTTTTTTCAGCTCTTGTCTGATATTAATATACCTATTAATACATTTAAACAATCAAATTGTAGATATTACTTTTATTTATTGATTTTGGTGAGGGGTAGAAACCTATCAGTTTTTCTAGCGTGGTTTTGTATTTTAGGTGCATAGATGCTAGATATGTGAAATAGGTTTTTACACTTAGATTTTAAATTTATTTACTTGGTATCTTATAATTGAGCTTTTTCGTCACATGCATTATGCGCGCATAATTTTAACTCTGTTCTTATTTGTTATGAAATAGTGAGGTAAAAATGTTGAAAGAACGATGAACATTCCTCATTCTGTATTGTATTTTAAAGGTATATTGTTATTTTATAGGATAAATTTGTAAATTTATAAAACTCAATGAAACAAACTAAATATTTCAAACCTCACGCTTCTATTCTATTTGTATTTCTTTCTCTCACATGTCTACATGTATATCTACAAATGGAGTACACTTGGTAAATTGATATGGTAGTAAACAATCCAAAACTTCTTTTATTAAAATTGCCATTTTCCTTTGAGGATGATTTGTACAGCAGGAACGTGAATATCACAAATAGTGAATTGACATTTAATGCTACTATTGTAAATTTTTATTCTTATATCTATCTTCAAATGTTTATTTTATACCATCTCAAATATAGATGAACTAGGTCACTATCATTCAGTCATTCTTAGTAAATGTCCACTCTCTAATTTATGGGACCTATTTTCAACGTCTTTAGGATATGTATTGGTATTTGTATCTCAATTTCATTCTTTCACCTATTTATCTCTATACTACAAATGTGAGCACTCTTTGTAAAACTTGAATACTTAACAACCCAAATTACTTTTATTAAAGCCACACAATTTTCCTTTCAATCCCCAACCTAATGCTCTCTAATAGTGTGTATATTCTTAAATGGTTGTGATATTAAAAATTCATCTATCTATTTTAATATTTATACTAATTTATAACGGGAGGATTAGGGGGCATGAGAAAAATTAAAGTAAAGAGAACATCACAAAGAAACATCAAGATAGGATAGTAATTTTATCTCAAATAAAATGAGTGTGTTTGTTTAGAAGTAGTCGGAATAACAATTGCATTTAATACATTATATATAGTTCCGACTATCTGTTGGAACATTCTTCAATTTGCATTCAGCAATATTTCCCTTATTTTAGACTATTTTGCTTTCGCAACAACCTTTTGAATGTATGAACAATATGAGACTCTAACTACTCCTATCCAAGCACGCTAGATTTGTTTCTTTCTTCCCCCTCTTTCACCTCACCATCTCTCACTCTCAATTAAATTTGAAATAATCTATGAAACCTATAAATAACTATCAAAATATATTATGGAAATATTTTTATATTTGAAATCTGTGAAAAATAATTCAAACAAGAGCGAATTTGAAAGACTTAAATACGTTGGATTCAAGTCCATTAAACCTATATAAAATTCAATAATTATTTACATCCTGGTACCCTATGATATGGTGTAATTACAAGGGTGACCGTGAGATTTCTGTATCTACATGGATAATCCTGAAATTACTGATCTAGATTATATGGGTAACCGTAAAAATACTTTCATCGGGGTTACCTGTGAAAAACAGTCAGTAATCACAGGGTTTCCTGCATAGATACACAAACCCCAGAGTTGCCCGGAAAATTATTCTATACCACAAGGTACATGGACGTAAATAATCCTAATTTAAAATATGAGAACTCTTTTCCAAGGCACGGGGATAAAAAAAGCTGCTACAACCACGCCACATTTAATGAGAGCTGACAGTTCCAACCTCGCGCAGCAGCCTTCTAACAACTGTGTGTTTCAGTGAGTTGTAAAGGATTGCACTGCATTTAAATGACCATATGATTGTCACGAACCTTGCGCGGGTTCGCGTGAGATTACGTTGCATGGAAACGGGTACGGGTACTACTATGGGTGCGGGTACGGTACGGGACACAGCAAAATTGTAAAATGTAGGGTATGAGGATACACACATATAACTTATATATATATATTGATTTAATAATGTACATACATGAGATCATTGTTTTCCTGTTTCATGTGTCATTAGAATCAAAATTCCGATCACATTTCTAAGTTTCTTTTATCATATTGATTATCATAAATTGGAAACTACTCATTTTTTTTACGAGACATCCAAATGACCCTTTAACTATATAGTTTTGAGCTTGGGTATGGACTAAAACGAACACGACCCATATCTAACTAGTTTCAAGAAACGGATGTAAAGTGTAAGCTATACATCCAAGAAAAGAAGTGTTTGACAGATGTTTTAAATTAATACATATATCGTATAATTGAGTACATGTTGTAATAAACGCAAGCATATATTCAAGAAGTGTCCTTGAAGTTTGGGTACGGGAAAGTGTTGGGTACATCTCCGGTACGGGTACGGCTTCATTATAGAAGTACCCGGGTAACATTGGCGTGAGCTAAACCCCGTGCTGTGAAGGATTTTTCAGCCTATACATAGAGACCCTTCACCAACTTTGAGAGGGTTCTTGAATGCTCATTTATTGTGCACAGTAGCTCCAGCTGCTCCCGAGCTCTAACCTTGCTCTGCAGTTCAAAAATCTTGTTTTACAAGATTTTTAGCCTTTTTACACTTGATTCCAAATCTCGTGTTGGCACCCTATAGCCTTGCTCAAACTCGGCTTTCTTTATCAAATGAACCTCTAAGATAAACTTTAGTTCTCCAGAAAAGCGCTCCCTTCACACCAAACTCAATACAAGTCATAACAAGTTTCAACAAGCACAAGAAGGCTGGCTTCGTCAACGGGGCAAGGAATCTGGACCCTTTCGGCACAACTTCCCGTAACCAAACAGTTGTAATATTTGTTTTCAAATCAATAGAACAATGACAAGGTCATCCGCTTCTTTTGATGAGAAAACACACATGTTTGTGTAGCATTACTAAATTAGGCTGATTAGCTCCAATCATTTTTCTCCAATAAGATTTTGTGGAGTGGTTCAATGCGCCCTACAGTTTGTGAAGATTTTCTTTCTTCTTCCTGATACTCTTGATATACCCAATATTTATTTTCATTATCCGTCATACTTTTCCTGGGTGGATATTAAGATAGTATACCCTACTTGCTTTTCTTTCGCACATTTCTTTCTCTTCACTTCTCTCCCATGTTGACCTGTCAGTTTCGTCAGTTGATCCGTCCCTTCGCTGTTTAACCCATAAGAGAACATTAGCACAATCCTCGTCTTCAATTCATTTATAATCAGAATATGTAAATTATGGAAACCTCTTTTCTGATGCAATACTATTCTTTAGTGGAGCACTAAGCTCATAATCTCCTTACTAGTGAGCTTCCATTTTCTTCTAATCATCAAAGCATCCGCATTATCATGAGTAAATGTGCCAATGCAATAAATTTGAACTTCCATGTGTCCATTTTTTTCTCATGTTCGTGTGCACAGAAAGAAACATTACTACAGCTAGACATTAACTCATTAATAAATTTTTAGTCTATTAAACGGCATTATGTCTTTATTAACCTCTTCTCTCTGAGGAAAAGAACATCTTAAATCTAGCTTTTAACCTTTCTCTTGCAGGAAGAGAAGACCAGATATGAGGAGAAGCAGAGATTGAGCTACTAGATGCTATTTTAAGTCTAAGCTATGTAGAAAGAAGGTGGAAAACATCATATGTTCAGTGCAGTGAAACCATATACTTGAACGTAAATTGGTTACGATGAAATGTCTGTGTTGGCAAGCGATGAATGTAACCATTTCTAATGTTCTCCATTTCGATGGTTTGATGCTGTCTTCTTCTAAATCATTATATATCTATAACTTCTATCCATCCACTTATGGTGAAAGTTTGCACGAATATGAGATATGGATAACATGGGTGCAAATTTACGATATGACATAAGACTATAGTTCTCATCCAGCAGATGAACGTGCAGAGTTAATATAAGTGGGGTTAACGTGCAGCTTGAAGCAACCTGGCTATGTAAAGTATTGGTTAGTTGGTGTGCATGTCGAACTGCGTATATCATTTTCTTAGCAATCTCCAACACGGGTTCTTTCTGCTCTTTCTGCTTATTCCTTTTTCTTTTTCCACAAATATATATGGTGGATTATTCTCGTTCTCCCATTTACAGGAAAATTTTCCTTGAACGGCAAAGTCCGTAGAACTTGACTTCAAATCTGAAGCACAGCTACCCATTTTCCCTTTTTAAATTTTTTTTAAAAAAAAATATAAATCAGTTCTGTTTTATACTGTTAATGCCCGTGTGATATATTGAACCTTCTCTTTGTTGGGTCCATGGATAAACTAACAAGTAGTTTCATCTCGTTAGTGGCATGTTTTCTGTACAAACTTTTGATATTCGTCTAGTTTTTATGATGATGAGTTTGCTGGTACGATTGCCCACAGTAGGCAATGAACACCGCGGCAACTTTGCATCATTCCATGTGATCCGTCCGTGAGTTGGTACGTTTCTACGCTTTTCTTTGCATATTTAGTCCTTAGATATTACTTTTCTTAATTTTAAAAGAAAAAGTTAATTTCACTTAACCGCCCACAGCCATCAGCCAACGGCTACGGCATCCTGCTCTGCCCCACCAGCGAATCGGTCGAGTTTCCTCACCATCAGAATCGGTCGAGTTTCCTGGAAGATCTATGACCTCGACTAGCAGCTTCGCATGTCCGCCTCCCTCAACGGAGGTGACTTCATCTCATGTTGGGGTCGTCAAGATCCTGCACGTCAATAATGCCAGGTTCAGCATCTGGATCAGCAGCAACTGAATTGCGATCGAGGACGACAAGCAGCAGTTTGGACGGGCAGAAAACGAGCCAGGTTCTCCGGCGTTACCCCTCAGGGGTTCTCGGAGAATGGTGATCCCTCGTGCTCGTTGACCTACGCTTGTTATTCATCTTTTCATCTATCTGTCTAATTTGCATTTACTTTCTGATGATCAACGATGTCTAAAGTATTCTGCAAAAATTCACGCAATTTGAAAGTAGTACTGATACGTACAGAAACAACTTCCTGGATCACACAGTATACTTCATAGTAACTACTGTTACACGAAAAAAAAATTTAAAACACAAAAGAAGCATTTTTACGTGCAAAACACGTGCACTATACTAGTTTAGTTAACATCATATACATCCTCATTGAGGGATATTACAGTCAAACCGAGATGTTGGCTTGATTCTGGAACCCCCAAAATGCCACAATATGTTCCTAGAACATAAAATGTCGTAACTTAACAACTTATTATTTAATCAAAACCATTTAATGCAGGAATAATCACAAATCTCCAGCTACTGTGCACCAAGTAATTAAACAGAACAGAAACAGAAGCTAAGAACAAAGAATACTAGGCTTACACTCAAAACATTAACAAAATAAACAGTAACAAAGTAAACTTCCAATAGCTCATATGGACAAATTTGCATGTTCTTTCTACAAAAGAATATAAAAATTATTGCAAGCGCCCTTCACCACAAAAAACAAATTGATAGCTTTCCTATACAAAGTTATAAGGACAAAAGAAAAATAAAAAGAATATTTTGCAGAAAGGAGCCATGCATATTTGCCTATAAATAAAGTAAGAGTTATCGGAGCATTAATTATGATGATTTTAATCCAAATAAAACAGAGTAACCATCTTTCGGAGACTTTTCGCTTCCTGGCAAGTTTCCATGAGCAGTCTGCTGTCATTGAATGCAAAGCATATCACTCGTTGCACATGTGAGAGAATGTCTCTCTTGCACAACGTATAATTTTACCAACAAGGATGCATCAAAACAATGTCCATAGTCTTTCCTTTATTAGCATTGAACTACCATAAAATTAGCAGAAAAAAACCATAGATTAGTAGTGACGTAAGCAAATAACAACAAAGAAATTTATATAACAACTTCTGAAAGAATTGACGTAAAGGTTAAGGCTCAAATATAGAGTATTGCCAAGCATGTGGTAAAAATTACCGTTTCAAAATTAACTAGAATAACTCATTAGTTCAATGTAATTCTTGGTAATGAATGAAAGGGAGTTCCTGATTCATTTTGCATCATATTACTTGAAAGTCAAAGTTCTTGCGTTTGAAAAGGTAGACAAGTAACTTGATAATGAGGAAAAAAAAAACCCCCCAACAATTACAAACCATTTCCAGAAAATCACGTCTTGAATTTTATGTAGGGCATAATTATGTTCGGATCCAAATGTGGGGTCATACACAACAAAAGTACTAATTATATCTCAATCTGAAAATTAAATATGGCATTTATTTTAGGGGTACCAGTGGTTACCATATTGGATCATTTAACGACTGCATGAAGGATCAAGATGAGTAGAAGCAAACATAAGAACTAACCTGCCAGCTTCAATTAATGGCAAATGATCATTCTCAGTTTCTCAATAAGATTATTGACCTGAAAAATGCATTAAGAAATTAAAAAAAAATGACAGGTTTACCAAAACACGAAGTTTCTGCAGAAGTATAAACTTGATGAAACCAACAGAGATGGAGTTCTTTCTTTTCTTTTGTAGTTAAATAAAAACAAGTATATGCATGTCACTAGAGGAGTAAGAGAAGAATATAATGATATATTATGACACGTCATTGTTTCCGGTTATACCACCAGTACTATACTCACCAAACTGGTACAATATATACTTCAACGTATATGGGCATTTGGAGAAGATATCTAACCACCAACTTTCCTCTATGACTTCATCCTAAAAATACCATATACATCTACACTCATACTTCACATACACATTTATAAATGTGCGCCTACCTAATAGAATCCCATGAAATGTTTGTTTATCACTAACCCAAAAGTATCAAGGGCCAGCATGATCATCATTATGACAACTCCTTTTGAATAAACTCCAGAAAATACTCCTCAATTCACCTTGAGGTTGCAAGAGCAAAGCAAAGCCTGTGGCAGCAACAATTGCAAAAGAGTTAGAGATGAATACTTGACAAATGATGGTTAGGTTCATAAAGTGGGGGGAAGAAAATCCCTGTGTCAAGTAGCACTGCTGAATGTTTATGGGTATAATTCCAAATTCAAAAAGTTCATCTTTGGAGGGCTTAAACTTTCTGGTCAAGTTCACATAAACCACTTATTGCAATTGTGCAATTGCGCAATTGAACATGCCAAAGATCAGAGGAAGTAATAATGATAGAAATGAAACAAAAGCCCACACTGATGAGAATAGTTGCAGGGACAGTTCTAAGCAAAAAAAGTTACAAAACTCTTACTTTAGCCAACAACTCCTGACTCTCAGGTGGTTGCATTATCAGACTCTGGGGCAAGATTACACAAGTAACTCTGGTTTTTCTGCTCTCAGGGCTCCTCTAATGACAGCTGCATTAGTCCCTGATGCTCCTGAAGTAAAAATATGATTTTTCTGCAATTTAAATACAGAGGCTCCTCTGATGCAGAATGAAGTCCAAAGAATGTCAGGATACTAAGTCATTGCAAATAATGAATCAATAGCATACCGTTATCACCATAGCATAGCTAAGAATCTCAATAAGCTGCTGATGCATGAATCCCACATTACGAGTCCCAAAGAAGCCAATCGCCCTAGGTCCTTGCTGTTGAATGGCAAGCAATTCCTGTAAAAGTGAAGTCAAGAAAAATCACTTATACATAAATAACCTTAATACACATATTCTATGAAATGAATCAAAACATACCATATACCCAACAAAGGAACATTCTAAGATAAAGTCGTAATTGCAAATAGCACTCTATTAATTTCCTCATTTGTATATTTCTAATCCAAATAAAAACTATCACAACCCGCAACTGAATGAGGTTGTATATTTATCGTCGAAAGAAGAGTATACCCGGACATAATAAAGATCAGGTATTGGTTTGTATTCTGATACTGGGACTGTGCTTGAACCTTCAACAAGAGACTGAGCTTGTGTAGGTACTTTGGTACCGAACTCTTCATCAGATCCAAACATAATAGCTTCATCCATGCTTTGACTTCTCCATTTATAGTTCTCCCTTCCTCTTCTTCTCGATCCACCACGCCACTATATAAGCAAATAAAAAGACAGTCCCTGATAGTAAATCATTACTGAAAATCAAATATATCATGAGCTCATAAGGTTGCCTAAAACATTACAGATACCAGAACCCGGCAATTATCAAATTCATCATGCTTAACCCGGCAAGTGATGGAAACAAGTTATATAGTAGGTATGTACGCACGCAATTACACATGCATGCATTCACAGTTTGTGATTAAAAATAGCGGTCTCTCGACTACTTTATTATAGTGGAGAGGATCTAGATCTTCTCTAGAGACACCAAGACTCTTATTGGGGAAAGAGGATCTGGTTATCAGTATTGCTCCTATGTAGATCTTCTCTAGAGACGCCAAGACTCTCAAAAAGTTCACCAAGACTCTCATTGGGGGTGCTTGGTTCAAGGAAATGAAATTATTGGAAAGGTTTTCACCTCATTTTTATAGGAAATGTTTTCCATCCAAATTTTCCTCTTAAAATTGTAGGAAATCGTTTTCCTACTATTTTGTACTTTTTAAAAATGTTTTCCGTAAATTTCGAGTGAACCAAACACATGAAAACTCAATTATAGGAAAATTTTTATTTACGAATTTGCCATTTCTCTTAAAAATTTCCTAAAACTTGTGAACCAAACACCCCCAATATGAAAACTACTACCAATATTTTCAGATACTCATAATTACAATACTACCACCTCTTTATAATATAGAAGCAAGATAATAATGTCCCAATGCACCCTTTAGTCTAAAATAAACAGATACAAATGGAATGTAAGCAAAATCCCAGCTTTATATATTGCTCTCCAGGATCAATAGGAGAAACCATTATAAAACCCTAATTCAGTCAAAGAACAATCTGAAACAAGAGGAAGAGAGTTTACCATTGGTCTCTTGTGAATAGCCCATCTGCTGCCGATTGAGAACTTGAGAAAGCTAGGGTTTTGAAGAGCGCCGATAATGAAATATAGAGAGAGTAATTGAGGGGGAGAAGAAAGAGAAGATCTTGATGGGAGCAGCAGCAGCCCCACTGGAGCAGAGGAAACACTCATTTCCTTTTTGTGTGAGGTATTTTTTAACCCAGATTTAATTTTAGCCCATTTTTCATTTTTAAAGGCTAAATGGCACTTTAATGCATCTTATTATAGAACTGTGTGCTTAAATGCCCCAAAGTATTTAATTGTTATAGATAAATACCTCAAAGTTTCAAAATGTTGCACATGACGCCCTTATGTTTACCCAATGTTCGACGTCGACACCTTTTTTCGTAATTTATTTCGTTGTTCTTATTCATCCTTTCTCGGCCATATGTTCATTCTTCAAGATTTGCAAGAGGGAAGCAAGCCTAAATTTTATTGATTAAGTTTGTTTGTTGAACACAGGGCACATATTACTTCTCTCATTATGTTAATGAAAAACTGGAGGAATATCAATCATTTGATCAATATAAAAATCTATAAGTTTATTTATTAAAAGTTTGGCATTCTTTTAAAATGTATCGTTAATTAATGTATTGAACTAGATTCACTGTATACTTTCATGATCGAATCCAAACCTTAAGATCTAGAACAATGGGATATATACTTTTTTATACTTCATTGTGTTTTTGGGATATATATA
>JBAKGM010000081.1:5125450-5151821 GCA_037177215.1 Asparagus racemosus | reverse complement strand
TATCATATGTCATATGAGGGGATTCCCTTATATACAATGATGTGGCACAATCTCCACCAAGTGTGGTTATGAGGCATTCTCTCTCCTACTTTATTAAATTGGTGGAGATTGTGCCACATCATTGTATATGAGGGAATCCACTCATATGACATATGATATCCATTAATCTCATATTATATAAAAATAAATAAATAAATAAATAAATAAATAAATAAATATATATATATATATGGCCATCATAAAATATTCAAAATTTGTAGCGGCCTTCAACATGTTAATAACTTCAATACTTTGTAAAATTAGATTGCAACACGCTGCAAGAATGCATTATTGACCCAATTGATATTTATTAAAACAAAGAATAAATACAATCAATTAATCAAACAATACAGTGAAAAATAACATAACATCGCCTAAAAACATTAGGAATGAAGCAAAACCATTCTCAAATCGCATAAACCTTCTTCTTGCATTCAATTTTTAGCAGCGTCTCTGTCACCAACGACCTACATCTACCAAAGGACTCCCCAATCCCAGACACAGCCTTCTTTATGCTCCGCTTGATCCTCTTCCTCTGTACCCGATACTTAACGACACAATACAACATGATCCCGAGTGTCCCAAGAAGTATCAACGTGGCGACCACAACAGTTGACCATGTCAACCACCAGTTATCCTGTCCGATAACTACATATGAGAGTGACACGAAAGATATGGATATTGAGATGCAACACGCCCACATAAGCTTGTTAACGACGAAGACCATTAGCTTTAGTGCTTTTGGATCGATAACAACTAGAGATGTTTGGACCATGACTACGGCAAGAGAGATGAAGAGGGCGAAGGAGTCGGATATGAGGAAGATGATGAAGGCCGCACCGGTGGCAATGTAGGCTTCACCTGTTGCATAGTTGTCGTCTCCTGGGCCTGCATACTGTCCTGGTATCTGAAATAGAAAAGTAAAAGGAGGAGTGATGCGTCCTGCATATTCACATATTCAGAAAATGCGTATTGTTTACAACATTTTCTAATATCAAAACGAATAGGGATGAAGATCCTGGTGGAAATATGTGCATGTCTAGAAATATATATTACATTTTTAGTATCAAGAAATGTACATATGTGCATATAATGTATATACATATATACATACACGTATGAATATGTATATATTTATGATTAAACAGAAGATGGTGCGTCTGTATATACTATTGGCTGATGTGTCGTTAATGGGGCATACCATATAAAGGGGTACTTTAGCCCCGCTTTACTCTTATTATGTGTTTATGTGTGTATATATATCTATCTATCTCAAATTTCAGTTCTGATAACAAATGCTGTAGAATGTTTACACTGCCATCTTATTCAAATCATGAGAATATATAAAGTACGAGGATAGACAAATTTGTATCTGTTGCGCTCTTACCTGAAAGATTGCAGCGAATGCAACAGAGGCGATAAGGGTGGCTACCACATTCACAGAGTTGACAGCATTATTGAGACCTGAACATTTCATTTTCTCAACTTTCTTCTTCAGTTCTTGAACCTGATGTTGGGTTCGTTGGGAGCGCTTGAGTTGGAACTGAACTCCCTGTTTGATGAATTTCACTGCCTGTTTAAGCTGGTTTGGACTTCTCGAAGGGGCAGGACGTACTTGATCATTCTTTGTTATATCGATGTCTTCTTCTCTCAAAATTGAGGCAATCTCTTCGTTGAAGTATTTTTCGGCTATATTCAGTGCAGTCTCACCGGTTTTGTTCAGGGCTTTGGCATCAATCCCCGGGAAGGATAGTACAGCTCTTACAATCTGGAACAGCTCGGTAGAAGAGCTTTGATGAGTTAGGTAATAGAATTAGTAAATAACAAAAAAAATTTTAAATAACTATACTTGCAATATGACATCAAGGACTGGAAAGTAGACTGGTTAGTTTTCGGTACTCTCTAATCTCTATCTATTGATACACATAATCGAAGTGGCAACAAAAGTGAAGGTGTGACCCATAATAATAATAATAATAATTACACAAGAGTTTGAGTGATGTCTGGAACCATAAAATTCATCAGCCTTCAGGGACTATATAGAAGATTAGTGCAACTTCAAGCTGAAACTCCAGATCAAACAAATTTCAAGTTACCTGCTTTCATATCCACCGAATGGCACCTATCTTTGATATTTTGTTTCTCTAGGGATAGATATCCAAGTTCTTTCTTCCCTGCATTCCTCTTTAAGTATATCCTCTAAAGTTTAGGTTATATTTCTCCATTTAATAGCACATAATTTAAGACGGGGATTGGCCCTTAGTGATGTGGTTGGAGAAAAGGTCACTCATACTTAAAGTCTTGACTATCAGTAAGGAAGTAACAATTATTGGAATCATGTCAACAGTGGCATATCAAATTTAAATGAAAAAAGATGATTCAAATATTAGGTATCAGTTCCCGTATCAGTTTAATCTTAGCATATTGTTTATCATAACCTAAACTGCCACACCACTAAGATTCCAGTAGTAATAAAAGACACAATATTTCAAGGGCTAATTGTGGATTGACCGCCTGTAATATTGCCCAATTACGGATAGGCCCCTTGTACTATTGCCCATTTGTGGATAGACTCCTGAGTGATTCTTTATAACTACTTTACCCTCAGGAGATCAATTTGTCAAATGCGAATTTCTCTTTCTATGAGGTTAAAAGCATCTAAAAATTTTACTCGGGAGATCAATTTGCGGAGAGATGCCCTGAGTGATTCTTTTGACTCTTTCGATCAATTTGTCAAAAAGCAATTTTCTATTTCTCTGAGGTTACAAGCATCGAAAAGTTCACTCAGGCAGTCTACCTGCAACTCGGTGATAGTATGGGGCGTCTATATGCAATTAATCCTAAAAATCATCATGTGACATTGGCATGATTCTAACATGATATAAGATATAAATAAACAGAGACCCACCTGAGGACGCCCCTTCCTGGTCGCAGTATGCAGCGCTGTATTCCCTTTATTGTCCACAATGCGAATTACTGAAGATACTCTATTCCGAAACTCTGTCATTATCATCACATTTTGGCCTTTCGCTGCCATGTGAAGTGCCGTCTGGCCCTTCTTATCAGTTTTCAAAACAAGAGAAGGATCTTTTTCAAGAAGCATTCTCACTACTTCTAAATGACCTCTCCTTGAAGCTATATGGAGTGGGGTTTTACCGTTATTTCGTGTGATTGATGCAACACTATCATCCGTGTCGAGAAGAAGTTGAACGATATTTATGTGGTCCTGAGCAGCAGCTGTGTAGAGGGCTGTAGCATTTGATGAGTCTGTGGTTTTAATCAGTTCTGGGACATCTTGCAGTAGCGCTTTCAGTACCTCTGCAATAAAAAGAACAAATTGAAGTGGTTATAATGTGCCAAGTGATTATACTGTATTATTGAGAAAAGGGCTTTTAACGTATTGGTCCACCAAAATAAGTGATGACAACACTAAAAATAGTTCGGGGGTGAAAAGGGATAAATCTAATATTTTAGGGGGCAAGTAGGAACTGGAGCTTTTCTGGATTGGAAAGTGTAAAGAAACCAGAGCTTACCTGCATGTCCTAGCTTTGCAGCAATATGAAATGCATCACAGCAATTATCGACATCAGGAGCAACTGACTGCCTGCTTGCTGCCTTCAAGATCTTATGAACAATCTCAACATGTCCATTTTCTGCAGCAATAAGGAGTGCAGTCTCTCCATCACTATTCTTCTTCCAAATTGAACCCTTCGAACGACTTGTCTGGAAATTTGTCAGAATATCCTTAACCTGCGCTAAATTGCCCATTCTAACAGCTAGATGAAGCTGTGCATCACCGCGTCTCACAGAATTATTTCTTACATTCATGTCATTAGTGCTTTTCTGTTTATTCTTCATCCAGGGCCGAAGAGACATTTCATTGTCAGAGTCTCCTATCTCAAAGCTACCTGTTCTCTCCATGAACGAACGAAAATGGAAGTCTATCTTTTACAAATTCACAGTTTAATAACCGTAGTAAATGGTACAACCTGATGCTGATACCTTTTCTCCTACAACATTAACCACTAAAGTTAAAAAGTGCGAGCATATGGAAAACTAGTGATGCTTTCTTGACTTAAGATAAGCTACCTGGAAACTTAAAGAAAAATGTATTCCTGATTTCCATAGACTATGTAAATGTATTTTAGACCAAAAATTTAGAGGAAAAAAAAGGTACTTGTTCAATGTCGATCTTTTAATTTTTTTCAGTGACATCCCGTAATATAAAAAAGCTAAATATGTATTTAAACAAATTCAGGTGTCGCCTCCTTCAAACTTGACTAGTGAAAATTGAGGCACAGCATGACAGTCTTCTATCCTCTATAGCATGTAAAACCTTAAATTGTGAAGAGACACATATATATCTGCTATTACTAAGTAGAAAAACATATGCGTCTCTTATTAAATAGACACTCAGATGCCTACCTTGAAGAGTAAAACACAGCTCAAGACTTGACTTCAAATATCAGTGCCAAGTACCTAAAACATAAATTGTTAATCTTCAATAGAACTCACAAATGCAAACCACATCAAAGGTTAGCAAAGAAAGCCCTAACCTTCAAAAAGAATTCAGACCATAAAGATAACGTGTCTGAAGTAGAAAAGATGTGAATAGAAGTACACACATACTATAAGGAAACAACTATTTATACTCCTCCCAAAAATAAAACAAAAGGAAGAATATATATGGGAATCTTTCAGTCTTTTGCTGTTTGCATTTGCATGTTGGATAAATGTAAGGGGAACTTCGACCACATTTGCTGAAGTATCTTGTGTTTCCTCGTCTCTAATGTGTTGCCTCTCCGAAGGACCAAGTTCTTTGTTTTGTGTGTTTCTTTTGATATTATCTAGGCAAATATCTTGTCATTTTTTTGTTTTCACATACGTAGCTGGGTGTGGACATGGGAATCTTCTGTGAAAGAGATTCGGTTTGACCACTGAAGAAAACAACAAGAAGAACTAGATCCAAGAAATTGCAGGATATCAAGGATATACTATGATATATTACCATTTCATCAAAATCATCCCACACACAATCACAATCCACAAGCACGCGCTACCCTTTGCTCTTGTGATTGTTTCTTCATGTTACACGCACTACCCTTTTGCTCTTTTGATTGTTTCTTCATGTATTTAGTTCTGGCTGAATTTTAACCTGGAATGACACAAATCATCTGGATAATTCACCAATAAATCTTGAGCGAAAATCGTGAGGAAATTATAAGCTCTCATCCTTTTTTACTTTTATGTGTTAGGATTCTAGTTTAGTTCAGTTGTTACTTGGTAATTTTGTTTCAATATTTGTGATTTTAGGAATGATTATTATAGGAAGTCACAGTTTGTTGTCGTGTCGAGCTTCACTTTCACAATAAGCGATACAATGACTTGTGGATAAACATAAGAAGATTGCTGTAAAAATCATCATAAAGAAAATTCATGAACCTAAAAACTGAAGGGTGATTCTTCTTCAACATAGGATAATTACAGATAATGGGCATGCAGTAACATAAAAAGTAAGCAAATTTTATGGAAGCTGGATGCGATGAGTGTAGAACTAAAACTTAACTTATATTACATACCCGTCAATATTCATTATATACAATATTCCAAGGCAATAAGACACCTGTATTGATGGAGGCCTAGTTGTTGTGCTTCGGAACTCTAGAGGGATGAAGATTTTTCATGTTCTTCCTAGAGCTCATGTTGTTTTGGATGTCCTTTTATTGCGTTGGATATTTCTTTTTCTTTTTTTCTGCCACGTATTTAGCTCATGCTTCTTTTGTTTTGTGGCGTATTGTGTGTAATATTTTGGAATGTTTTGTTAAACTCTTATTAATGGAACACGGGGGTAGACACTCATCATTTCGCTCAAAAAATAAGACACCTGAATTAATGAAGATAAATAGATTACAAAGAGGCAAGAAGTAAAATAGCCATCATATCAGCAGTTTCCTTAAGGGTTCATATAGGATATGGTATCATCTATGATATTTAATACTTATCAAACTCTGAAAATCATGTGAAACATTGTTATACTTGCAGTACTTGAGAATCTGGAATTCAAATTCTTAAAATACATCTCTGATAGAATAAGAGATGCATCTTTTGTAGAACACAGAAAACATTATTACACGACACCCATGAAATTCAGCAATAACAAATTCGTTGTAGAACGCATTTGAGAAAATAGTAAAAAGGAAGAAGATTATGAAATTCATCACTGTCAACAATAGTGATAATGCAAGTGACAAGGTGAGTGCCGAGTGGTCCTGGTAAATTTTGAAGGATCATGTAAGTACATGGTTGTGCCTCAAACAAGTGAGATAGACAATATAGCCAAACAAAAGAAACTATTACCCAAAATACATTTAAACCATGAATCTAAGTCCATCAATATCATCATACCTTTCCCATAAAAACCAGATCATCTATTAAGCAAAAATCAAATGTAAGAGTTCAGCAGGTAATCAGAGCAAACATATTTGACTGGTTATTAATCTCCCACATGACAGAGTTCACAGTTCATTACCATTCTGCAAATGCATAACCCCTAACAAGCACAAATGACCAATAATCTACTTTGCACGTTGAAAGTAGGATTGACCAAATGATTAATTTTGGCAGCATCTATTGATATTGAAGCTTTAGAAACAGTTTACTAATGTAATGCCCGGGATAGAGTGATCATATTCACTCAAAAAGATATACAGTAAAACATATGAAACTTTTGCAATGTAGCATAATCATACTTGATTCTAGATTGCATACATCTTCTTCTTGCATTCAGCTTTGAGAAGCACATTTGAGACCAAGGTCGCGCACCGAGAATAAGATTCCCCGATCCCAGTCACAGCCCTCTTAATGCTATGCTTTAGCTTCTTTCGGCGCATCCTATGGGTGATGACACAGTAGAACATGATTGTCAATGTTGAGATCAGGGTCACTATTGCCACCAAGAGAGCAGACCAAGCTAACCACCACTCTTCTCGTCTTATAACCACATATGAGAGAGACACAAAGGCCACAGTAATCGAGATGCAACATGCCCACATAAGTTTGTTGATCACAAAGACCATCCACTTCATTGCTTTCGGATCCACCACTATGAGCGATGTCTGAGCCACAACTACGGCTAGCGACACAAAGAGAGCGAAACAGTCAGAAAGGAGGAAGATCGCAAATGCAGGTCCATTGGCGATGTAGGCTTGCCCAAGGGAGTAACCATCTCCATCAGAGCTCGTGTACTGCCCTGGGACCTGGAAGATGGCAGCAAACGCCGAAGAGAAGATGAGAGTTGCAACCACGATATTGGAGTTATTGGCTTTGTTGAGGCCATTCTCGATCATCTTTCCAACTTTGTTTTTGAGTTCGTTGACCCCCATTTGAGTCCTTTGAGACCTTTTGAGTTGGAGTTTAACTTCTTGTCTGAGGAAGCTAACTGCTTGCTTCAGTTGGTTTGGAGTGCTTGGGGGGAGATGAGGGACTTCTTCTATTTGGACTTCTTCTATTTCTTCCTTTCTTGAGATTGTGCAGCCTCCGGTTTCTCTGAGAACAGTGGCAATTTCTTCATTAAAGTACTTTTCAGCAATTTGAAGTGCTGTTTCCCCAGCTTTGTTCGATGCGTTCTTATCAATCCCTGGGAAGGACAAAAGAGCTTGTACTATCTGCAAGTGCAAGAGAACAGGTTTTGAAGGTGGAAAACATAAATGATAATCTCTAAGAGAACACCTTCAAGTTTTTGAGTATCAACTAAGAAGAATGCAGCGAAATTCGGAATAAAATTTTATCTTTATAGAATTATATTTTCTCTGTAGTAATGATGTTAAGTTAGTGACGAAGATAAATATAATTCTATTTAGTGTTTCTTCATCTAGTTAGTTATTTTCTGCAAATAATTTCAGGCTTTAGCGGCAAATTAGTTTCTTCTTCCGCATTCATCTTCACCAGACTTAATGGTGAAGTATAAGATGGAAAGGAAATATAATTATTACTATTAATAAATGCATATCAGATCTGATATCAGAACATGGTTCAAACACACCACAAAGTTTTTCAAGCACAACTCCATACAGAAATATTCATAACAGTAAGAAGAGTAAAGAAGATAATTATACCATGTGTGCATAAAACCGAGGGGAAGTGTTCAAAATGCGAAGATTTATATAAATAAAAACTTATACCTGTGAACGCCCTTTCCTGGTTGCAATATGCAATGGTGTGTTCCCCTTATTATCAGCGAGATTAAGCATGAAAGGGGCATTTTCCAGCAACTCTCTAACTATCTCAGCACTTTGTCCTTTCCCTGCCATGTGAAGTGCCGTTTGACCTTTTCTATCTGTCATCAAAACAATGGCAGGGTCCTTTGAGAGAAGCGATTTCACTACTTCTAGGTGATCCATCCTTGCTGCTATATGGAGAGCAGTTTTGCCATTGTTCCTCACAATTCTCGCAACAGCTACATCTGCTTCAAGGAGAAGATCAACTACTTTGATGTGGCCATGAGAAGCAGCGGAATAGAGAGCTGTGGTGTTTGATAGATTTGTAGTAGTAACTAACTCTGGGAATGAACACAGCAGCTCTTTCAACACCTCTGCAATCAAAGACAGAAAATTGTACACCATAGAACATTGGATTAAATAGTTTATAACTTTGTAATAGAACTTGTTTCGAAGAAATTAAGAAGGATATGATAATAGTTAATTTAACGAAGGGGACAACCCATGACAGCCTAAGTAGACAGTACTTTGTTTTCTTTCCTTTCCATGCCATGTGTAAGAGTAAAAATTCTCAATAGATACTGCTCTCGATGGAGAATGGAAGACATAATTATCTATAAATGGTTTATGTCCGCTCACATGATAATAAGAGTTTTTTAAGGTTTCACAATATATTTCTGGCCACATTGAAATGCTTGATTAAAAATGAAGGAATATTTTTTGAGGAAATAAATGAAATCATGTATGTACCATTACTTTCCACCCTAATATTAAACATAATTTTTTTCTCTACCAAAATTTTCCAGACAAGTATTCAAATAATTCTTCAAGGCTATTGAACTGATAAGATTCCAAAGAAAACATGACATGACAAGAAGAGGTCAAAGGCTTACCTGCATGTCCTAGCGTAGCAGCCACATGAAATGCATCACAGCTTCTATCAGGATCAGCCGATTGCATGCGAGCGACCTTCAAGATCTCCTGAACAATCTCGATGTTTCCGTATTTGGCAGCAACACAAAGTGCAGTTTGTCCCTCGTTGTTTTCCTCCCAAATCTTTTCCATTAAACCATTAGCCTTAAGGTCCAGCAGGATTTCCTCCACTTTTGGTAGACTGCCCGTATTAACAGCTAAATGAAGTGGTGTTTCACCTCGCCTTCCAGAAACTTTTTCTTTCTTTTTCTCTTGAAGGCCCTGTTCGTTCTCTATCAGTCCCGTGGTAGAACTTCTCTGATCCACTACCGTTATCCGTAGAGATGACTGTCTTTCTAGCACCCCAATCCGAAAGCTAATACTTCTATCCATTACACCAAAAGCGCAAGTACTCACAACAAACCTATCAGCTCAAATCAAGAAGAATTATGAAATGTATACTAGTTTTAGCTCAGACTGAAAGGCTTTCCCTCCTTTAGTTCAAGAGTTCCGGAAGTTCAAACTCCTCTGGCCCCGCCTCTGCGGACCTCGACCTGATCTAACTCCCTTTGCCTTACACCTTTGCCACATGAAAATCTTAAAAATTAAATCTTTTCACAGAATAAGAAACCACCTTAATCTGCAAAGTATCCAACATAAGATACCCTCTTCTTAACAAAAGCACAAATGAAATACTTCTGACACGGGACCTGAAGCAAAATTTTAGATCATATATAAACCTCTAGAAGAAAAAAGAAAAATGGTATTTATATAGGAACCTTCGCCACTCTGAGAAATATTCTTTCTTTTCTTTTTTCCTGCTCATTTGATAGCTTGGAATTCAGGGAAACTACATAACCTACAAAATGCTCTTCTTTTGTTTGCTCCTTTTTAACTGTATTCTTTCCAGGAACAATGAAGTTTCCACCCTTGCTTTTGTTTCATGATGTTATCAAAGCAGAAACAAGAAAATATATTATTTGAAATAGACCCTAACAGGTCATTCATGTCAAACACCTACATTGCTTCTATGAATTCCCATGTATGAATAATCCAAGCTTCCTCTTTCAATATTTAATTCAGGGTTTTAATTCTTTAATGAATCTTTCCAAATGTGCAAGTATCGTTATGCAAAGCTTTCTTTTTTTTTTTTCTGACTTCTTATACAGCTCCTGCATTTTAATCTTACAGGGACGATGAGATGCCATCCGCGACAGACTTCCCTGCCAAAACAAACAAACGTTGCGTTAACTTCATCAGAAAGCTTCTGTGAGATTCAATACTGCTGATACTAGATGATGTGTAATACTAAAAGAAACTCTAATTAAAT
The DNA here is from genome assembly GCA_037177215.1 of Asparagus racemosus. Taxonomy (NCBI): domain Eukaryota; kingdom Viridiplantae; phylum Streptophyta; class Magnoliopsida; order Asparagales; family Asparagaceae; genus Asparagus; species Asparagus racemosus. Next base: position 5,141,324 of record JBAKGM010000081.1, on the reverse strand, counting down.
GAAACAAAGGGATCACAGTATCAACATTTTAGCAGTTGAATTTAGATCCAGCAATTGATGCAGGCTTTTCAGAATGCCAGACATCTAGATATTAGTCTATATTGTATAATATATTGTGCTTTTATCATCCCATAGTACATAACAGCATTCCATATATTTCTAAAAACATATATTGATGAATATGTACATACAGCAGTTTTCAGTAAGCAATTGCTGACTGAGGTATAATATCAACAGAAATTTATGGGTTTTGCTCGATGTTCCACAAATGGATGATTAGATTTTGAAAAAAATTAATGATTATTTAACTAATGAAAATGAGGAGGTAAAGTGTCTCATTTAAAACCTTAGGGGCATTTTCTATAACATACCAAAAATTTTTATTTGGGATTGGTCACGCATCATTCATTGTAGGGAGAGTTAAGGTGTTGTTCAAGCATGGTATTGCTTAAAAGTATGGTGAAAATCCATGACTCATGCTTAAATATGTCACAAATTTCTCTGAGCCCAAAACATTTTCTTTAAGGATTTTAGATAGAATAAAATTCAATCAAACTAGTAGCTTTTTCCTACCAAATTTCTCCCTCACCCAGGACCAAAAAAACCCACCTTTCTTAGAATCATCAACATAAAAAATAATTCCCACAAAATCTAGAACGAGCCACTTTACACTAGCAAAAGCAAGAAGACAGCAAGAAGAGAGCCAAAACTATCAAACACCCAAATTAGAGAAGCAACAAAAAGTGAGAAAGACCCATTGACCCGAATCATCAGAGTCCTCTTCAAAATAAAATAATTTCAACAATTTAGAACAAACCAGTCAAGGTTAACCCCAAATTAGAGGAACAACAGGAGTTGGGAAAGACTCGCTGACCGAAGTCATCGGATTCTATTTCAGCAGTCAACAAATTAATGGGTTAGTTTCACAAACACCCCCTGAACTTTTGGGGTGATGCACATTATCCCCCTAGATTTAGTTTGTCTCCAAAAAACTCATAGAGACACATCCTAAAACATTTCAATTCTCAATGTTTGTTAAATTTACCATTAAACTTCTCAAAATTCTATTTAAAATATAATTATAATAGGTCTAAAATAGAATTATGATAGTTCAAATGATAAATTTAATAGAAATTAAAGATTAAAAGATTCTAAAGTTAACATGTGGGTGACACATGAGAATTTTCGATGGTATTTAAGTACAAAATTTAAAAATGTTAAGGTATATAAGTGCTGCTAAAAAACAAGTGAGACTATATAAGTGCAAAGTAGAGGAAACTATATGGTATTTAAGTGCAATTAAGACTTCAAGTAAATTCTTCCACATTAGATTTGATTTGGTATGATAAGGCTTCATGTGAGAGCATCATTCAGTCTTCAGTCTTTTTTACTATGATAATATTTGCTCAGAAGAGCAACTTTTTTCCACATTAGAAACACGTAATGCTGCTGACTTGGGAGTAGAATAGACTTTGAAGTCTTCCCAAATTGAACGTACCCATCTTCTAAATTTATATTGCTAGAAAAATTCTCCCATTTTGCTACTTGTTCAGATTCTCTCTCTCTCTCTCTCTCTCTCTCTCTAGAATTAGGGTTTTTTTATGAGGGTCTGCCTCAATATTGCCTTATTTGCTGCACCATGAGATTATAGGTGAGTTTTTCAGCTCAGTTCTACTTAATTTTGTGCTAAACATTGTTTCTTGACATTCTTCGTCATCTGGGTCTCCTCAGATATTTGCTGGGTTGTGTAAATTAGAGTTTTTTATGATAGATTACAGAGGCATTTGAGCTAAAGATTTTGAATTTGGCCTGTTTGACTTAGGAAAGTGTGTGTAGTTTTTTTATGGGTTGGAGTCAAGTTTGTAATTTGAGGTTTGAAATTTTTTCCCCCCTTGTGCTGAAAAGTTGGTATTTTTAGGGGGTAAGTTTCACAAAATCCCAAGACATTTGGCCCCTTGTGAGATAACCACAAGGTTTGGAAATATCACTTAGCCCCTAAAACTTTTTCAGATAACCCCAAAAGGTTGGGGCTTATCTGAAAATATATTCTGAAAAATGTAAAAGCTTTGGGGTCAAGTGACATTTCCAAGCTTTTAAATTGCATCTCTCTCTTTCCTTCGGAATGTTTGGAGATGATTTAAAGGGTTTAGGACGTTTTAAACTTCTGTCTAATTGGCATGGAGTTGGTATTCAGAATAAAATGTTCTCAATCATACTTTTATAAACTAATAATTTTTTTTTAATCTTAGCGGTTAAAAATAGTATGGTCATTTAGGATCCTTAACAGTCATGTTTAGTTGCATTCCAGTGTCTCTGATATAAAGAAGTAATCCGATTACTTTGTTCTCTTTTTCCATGGGAGTCCATCCTTCACACGTCAAACTTTAGGCTAATAGTTTGGTAGTTTTGGTGCGTGCACCCCATACCTGCACCCCCCCCCCCCCCACCAACCCCACCCCACCCCTCCCCTCTCAGTTTTCATGTGAATCCATTCTATATATGATCGCAGCATCATCAGTGTTTATCATACTTTAATTAGTGGGAGAGAATAGAAAGCTAGCTAATATGGTAGGTTAAGTATGTCTATTTCTTTTAGTTTGTAATCCGATCTAATTGGTGTTTCGGCATGGTTTGCTGGCAGTTTGTATTTGCGACATTACTTCCACGGATCACTCAGTTTGATTGTCCTTTAGGTGATAGAAAAACTATGTTGAAGCAATAGTTCAGTATTTTTTTGTATTTCTCTTTTTGTTGTTAATTTTTGAGAGATGCACTTTGATTTTCTAAGTTTCTCTTGGTTTACTTGTATTTGAGTTTCAACTCTTATGCATGCTTCGTTGCATGCAAGGGAGTTTTTCAATTGTTCCTGGTTTGCTAATGCTGTGTGATTTAACTTGTTTCTGGAATTTCTAACTGTGGACTTCTTGGACTCTTAGTATCATTAATTGGAGGATGACGGTAAAGTACTCAATGCACGCTTTGTTTTCTCATCTGCTTAACATTGAAATGTGTTTCTATTTATTTTCATTTATGGAACTCAATTTGAATTAGATTCATAGGGAACAATAAGTAGCAATTTTCTAAAGGTAAGCATCATGAATTAATTTCCTATTTCTTAGTTTTAGTGTCGTATTGGTTATATTAGTACATAGATAACAGCCATATATCTGTCAAAATTGTGGTTGACATGTAAATAAATACTGATAGGTATTCCCCAGTTCCAAGATAAAGGTAACATAATTTTGGAATGCTTTATCTTAGGTAAGTAACAAAATTTTGCACATGCATTTTAATAAGAAAATTCATGTACAGACTAACTTATTGACCTCAATAACACATGTTCCAGCACCCAATTTCTCATGATGACCATAACCAAAGCATTTAAATGGATTTTCTATTTTTTACGAATAAAGCCTCTAATTGTGTTTTCTTGAAAAATGGAATAAGTAGACGAAGTGCGTATAGCAGATTATTGGATGCATTTTCCTGTGTATTGGCAGTTCATTGCCTATGATGCAGTTTAACAGTGGAAACATGCCATACATGCTTGATTTTCATTGTAGCTGTTAACTCCTCAAGTATCTTGAGATTGTAAAATCTATGATGAGACTGGGATCTTTTGCACACCTTCAGTCTCTTCTAATATCATTACGATAATGCTTTTTTTCCTGGATTCTCCCTACCTGCACAATAACTTCCTATAGTCTTTCATCCTTCGTTTCGATTTGCTTCATATGCAATAACATTATTTTTTGTCCTAAATCAGGGTATAATGGAAACTTGACATAAACCTCAGCCAAGTTCCTTCTACGAATTTTCAATAAGGGTTCCATATTAGTACTTTTTTAATTTTCTCCTTGGCCATATGGAAAGTGGAGGCGAGTTTTTCCTACTGCAAACCATCCTCTGGTTAGTTCTTAGCGGCAGATGCTATAGTTCTCAGCCTGATGTTCTATGCTTGAAGACATTACAGCAATCGCTGATAGACCCAGATAACAACCTAAAGTATACATGGAAATTTGAAAACGCAACAGCAGGTTTCATATGTAACTTTAATGGTGTAGAGTGTTGGCATCCCGATGAAAACAGAGTCCTCAACCTTGATCTCTCCAACATGAACCTTCAAGGGCAATTTCCCGTAGGACTAGAGAACTGCCAGAGCTTAACTGGACTCGATCTCTCTAATAACAAATTCTCTGGACCGATCCCAGATGATATCTCAAAAAGGATACCTTTGGTCACATCCCTTAACCTCTCATTTAATAGTTTCTCAGGTGACATGCCATCGAGCTTTTTCAATTGTGCTTATCTCAATGTTCTTGATCTTCAACATAATCAACTGACAGGCACGATTCCTTGGCAAATCAGTACTCTAAGTCGATTGAGTAGTCTCAATGTGGCTGATAATCTGTTGTCAGGGCCAATTCCGTCATTTCCAAATAATTCTTTTCCAGCCAAGAATTTTGCGAATAATCAAGGTCTTTGTGGGAAGCCTTTGGATGTTTGTGATGGATCTTTAAAGAATAGCAGTACTACGGTTGTCATACGTTCGGCTATTGAAGGTGTTGTGGTGACAATTTTAGTCGCGGGGGTTGTTATGTGTTGTGTAATATTTGTGTTGAAAAGAATCGGGAAGAGGAAGAAGATAGCAAGTGGGCAAAGAGTTTAAAAGGCTCTCGAAGGTATCAAGGCGAGTTAACCATATTTCCTATGTGTTCATAGTGATTCATATTTCCTATGTGTTCATAGTGATTTTTGCCTTTCTATAGCATGTTAGGTTATGTGCATTTACATTAATGTAAAAGAAAACAAAACAGGCAGATGATGAATAATTATGACTTTTACCGAGACTTTCCTAGGACGTTTCAAAATCGAGCTTTTTAAAACTGATGGTAACAAAAATAAAAAATAAAAAATGAAAAAAATGAAAAAAATGAAAAGAAAACAAAACATTAAAAAGAGAGAGAGATGAACCAATCATGATCATTTTTTGGGTAACAATAACTAAGTCATACAAGTATACAACAGCAACAACAATAACTCCGCCAGTGTTGTGCTTTATTTTATTGGCAGTATTGCATGTTCCAAGCCAAAATAATGGAGGAGGGTTGGGTTGTGCTAGGTAGCCGATGGTCAACGTAAAACATAGTCAGATCCACATGACTTGAATCCTATAGAACAAAAACAAAGTCATCATCTCAAATTGTGGTCAACTACATGAATCCTACTCATTCAATTCAGTCGAGGGTCATCTCCTCCATGAATTTAATCAGTTAATCATTAACATATTCTTCTCAACTTAGGTCCAATTAAGTTCTCTTAAACTTACCTCTAGTCATCCTTTATTCATTAAAACTATAAGCTTATCACTTCTCCTAAATGGTATATTTATGGCTCTGTTGCCATATGACCAAACCACATCAAATGATTCTCTCTTTCATTTTTTTCTAAATAAGAGCAATCTCTAGCCTCCTGCAGGTACCCTTATTTCTTATTCTTAGTATATATCCGCTCATCAATCATAACATTCTCATGTCTGCAAATGTTTTTTTTCTTTTTCTTTTTCTTTTTCTTTTTTTGGGTCCTAAACAGAAATTCAACCCACCAGAGGAGCATAGTAGTGTGGATAAATTACCTTGGAGGTACCTACCTTAATTGGCATGGCTATGACAGTAAACTTAATGCAGGTTATAAAAGTTGCTGGTTCTGGTGTTCTTTCTGCTCCAAAGGAGAGGCCAACTGTGTTCGCAATATACCAGCTTATGAGAGCTATCAGGGAGAGAGATGATATTAGTGCAGATGATGAGACTGTGTAATAAAAACTTCCTTGCAATGTATGGATGTATATGTTATACTCGTAACCTGCGCGCACAAAAAAAAGTCTCTTCAGCAGTTTTTATTCATTTATTACTATTGTGAAGTTTTGTGTGGTAGGATTTCAAGAATTTGGGTCCTAGTTGTTATTGCTAGTGCTGTTTCTGTTGCTATTGCTATTTTGTAAATCAGACTGTTCATCTTGTTTAGTTATTTTGGTAGGTACTAGCTTCCAGTCACTTATCTTTGGAAGAGAATGTCTGCATAGATGAGTAGGGTTGTTTGCAATGTACCCTTTATTGTATATAGATCACACCCTGGGCCCGCGAGACTGTTCGGGCGATGTAAACTGTGGGACCTATTGAGTGCAATACGTTGTTTGGCTCAAAGCACTCCTAAAATTGGCTAGCCAATGCTACATTTGAACCTCATGATCCATCATTTAAACCCTCTATAACTATAAGAATATAAAAATATAATACCCTCAACATAACTTCTGAGTTTAGGTGTAATGGTTAGAAAGTCAGAGTTAATTTCAGAGTTTTAGTCTAATAGTTAGATAAACTTAATTTAAGATGGTATCAGAGTAACTCAGTTTCAAATCTCACCGGCCACAAATTTAAATTAGATTTATTTAAAATAATTGACACACGTGTTATTTTAGATTTAGGCCATAAAAAAGAGCTCTCAACCTGTAAAATATAAAAATATAATCCTCAACCATCACCATAACTTTGGAGTTTTTGTCTAATGGTTGGAGGGGCTTAAATTTAAGAATAATTCTTCACATTTTCCCATGTGGGTCTAAATCCGGGCTATCACAATATATGCATCACCAAAACTAACGGAGGGCTTCCGTGTGTGCAGGTTCTAGTACTCCATTAATGGAAGATTCAAAGTCCAGAACCTCTACAAAGTAAAGTATCACACTTGGCTAATAATAAACATGAGCCAGTTAAAGTCAAGATTAGTGGAAAACTATTATGACAAAATCCCTAGGATAAACTAATATCAATAACACGAAAGTATGAAAAATATTGAGAGCACACGAACACAAAGATATACGTGGTTTGACTTGTAGCCTACATCCACGGGCGAAGGAGAAGAATAGTTTTAGTAAATTGTTAGGAATACAAAGTAAAATCTTTCAATCACTCAATCCCAAATAACACCCTAAAGTTTCTGTACAATCTCTCTAAATAAAAGAAACAAAAAGAGAGATAATTCACAAAGACGGTATCCAAAAGAAACTCCTTTTCTTCTATGTATTGGTGCTACAAATTGTGGATTGATGGCTTAATCTCGGTTTGGCCCCCATATAAATATTAATACAATCCTAAAGCCAATTGCTTGTTGTCTAAGAAACAGAACTCCCAGTTACAATATAAGTTCAAACATAGCAGCATCTTGAATTCTAATTGAAGTGGAACTTTGACATCTTAATCAATTAGAATTTCTGTTCACCACGTGCATACCTCCAATTTCAACATGAGTCTGTGTCATATTGCATATAGAACCCTTCATAAATCAATTAATTACCAACTTCTAAAGCAATGTGGATTTGAGTATTTGAGGCAACCTATAACAAATCTCCACATTGGCTCAAATACGTAGAAAATTCCTCTCTTTAAAATTAGCTAACTTACTCCACCTTCTCCAATAGCCGCACAGGGCATCTAAGTGCAGCACATATCGATCAAGTCCAAGCCCGGCTTGAACTTGCCAACTGAAAGAGGCCTCCTCAACAAATCAACTGAATTGTCTGCACGATGACCATAACTCTTAGCGAAGTCATCACCTGAACTAGCTCCTGAATAGTTGAAGGGCACAAAATTGTCAACCGACAATGCATAAGCAGGTGTATCTTTATATCTTCACGGTGGTCGAATATCTCGTCTAGACCGATCTCTAACAATAGTGTATTCCCGCTCTTCCTGCAGCTGCTAGGGTGCTTCATCTACTTGAACAGGATCTGGCTGCTGAACTCTCGTAGTCTTATCTTGCTGAAGAGTTGAATCATGAATTTCAAACTCCACCTTATGTCCTGTAATGTGTGCCATATCATCAACTGAAACTGGTGACTATTTTTGGCGAAACATAGTAGACTCATCAAAAGTGATATCATGGCTGATAATAATCTTAGGAGACTTCGGATCAATACACCATATCCTAAAACCCTTAACACCTGATGCATAACGTAGGAATATGCACTTCTTCGCTTGAGGCTCAAGTTTCCCTTGACTAACATGCGCATATGCAGGGCAACTAAATATTCTAAGATTAGAAAAATCTGCAGGTATACCAGACCAAATCTCCTTTGGAGTTTTAAAATCAATAGCAGTAGATGACGACCGATTCACTAAGTAACAAGTTGTATTCACCGCTTCCGCCCAGTATTCCTTGCAAAACCTGCATTGAACATCATACAACGAGCTTTCTCTAAAAGTGTTCTATTCATACGTTATGCCACTCTATTCTGTTGTGATGTGTGAAAGACTGTACGGTGTCTAACGATTCCCTCTTTCTTGCAGAACGCATGAAACTCTCATCCATAAAACTCAAGGTCATTATCAACTCTAAGCCTCTTAATCAACCAACCAGTCTACTTCTCAATCAAAGAATTCCACTGCTTAAAAGTCACAAACACCTTATCTTTATGCCTCAAAAATAGACCCAAACCATCCTAGATAAATCATCAATGAAGATCAATAAATATATCGAATTACCACCCATTGAGGCAACTTGAAAAGGTCCCCAAAGATCTGAATAGATGTAATCTAAAGTACTTTTCGTATGATGCACTGCCGTACCGAAGCTGACTCTTTTCTGCTACCTGAAGTTGCCATGCTCGTAGAATCCCAATTTTCTTGTACTCTGTCCACATAAAAGATTCTTCTTGTTCAACTCGGCCAATCCGCGCTCACTCATATGACCAAGTCTCATATGCTATAATCTGGTAGTATCAATTCTTGATAGCGATGGTGTAACTGCAGTCGAACAGATAACGATAGAACCCTGCAAAACATACAAGCTATCGATCTTCGTTCCTTTCATAACCACAAGAAAGCCTTTTGTAACCCTAAGAACTCCACCTTCACCTGAAAAATTGCATCCAAGTCTATCAAGAGTAACCAAAGTGATGTAATTCTTCCTTAAATGTGGAACATGCCTAACCTCAGTCAAAGTCATGATGACTCCATCATGTATCTTAATCCGAATTGTGTCTTTCCTAACAGTCTTGCATGATGTGTTATTCTCCATAAGAACAACTCCACCATCAATAGTTTTATAAGTGGTGAACCAGTCTCGATTAAGACACATATGATAGGAACAATCTGAATCCAAAATCTAATCATCCATGCTTCTGTTTTTATCATCTGTAACTAACAAAATCACATCTTCAGTAATACCAACTTTAGCGGAGTCCTCCTTTGATTTTTCTTCACACTCTTCTCATTTATTCTTGTTCTTCAATCTGTAACAATCGGTCTTGATGTGCCCTTTCTTCTTACAATATCTGCAGGTCAGATTTCTGTACTTTGACTTATACATATTACCTCCAAAGCCCCTTTTTCCGATCTTTCTCGAACAAACAAGTCATCAGCTTTATCGCCACTTTCACTTGCGATTAACTCTTTGTTGATCTTCTCCTTTTTCAATAAGTTCTCTTTGACGTCCTTGATGCCAATAGAATCTTGACTGTAAATCATAGAATCCCTGAAGTTCTTGTAGGAATGCGGCAAAGAACACAATAACAATAGGGTTTGATCTTCATCATCGATCTTAACATCAATCTTACTCAAATCTGTATTCACATAATTAAATTCACCAATATGAAATTTGATGGGTGTACCTTCTGGTATCCGAAGTGTGTACAAATGCTGCTTCAAGAGGAGACGATTAGTGAGCAACTTTGTTAAATACAAATCCTCTAATTTAGACCACAAATCTGTGGTTGTCTTCTCCGTGAGAACTTCTTGTAAAATTTCGTTTGTCAAAAATAACTGGATCACTGTGAGAGCTTTATCATCGAACTCATTCCAATCTTCCTCCATTTTTGTAGCTGGTTTCTTTGACTTCTCAAATAAAGCCTTCTTCAAATCGCTCTGTGTCAACACGGTGATCATCCTAACTTGCCAAAGGCTAAAACTGATGTTACCGTCAAACTTCTCAATATCCCACTTCGTAGTGGTTGTCGTCATATTCTCGTCTGATCGATAGCTGAGGGCTCTGATACCAATTTGTTATGACAAAATCCCCAGGATAAACTAATATCAATCACACGAAAGCACGAAAAATATTGAGAACACACGAACACAAAGTTGTATATGGTTTGGCTTGTAGACTACGTCCACGAACGAATGAGGAGAATAGCTTTACTTAATTGTGAGGAATATAAAGTGGAATCTCTCAATTTTAAATAACACCCTAAAATTCATGTACAATCTCTCTAAATAAAAGGAACAAAAAGAGAGATAATTCATGACGACGGTATCCAAAAGAAACTCCGTTTCTTCTCTGTATTGGTGCTACAAATTGTAGATTGATGGCTTAATCTCGGTTTGGCTCCCATGTGCATATTTATACAGCCCTAAAGCCAATTGCTTGTTGTCCAATAAACAAAACTCCTAGTTGGAATATAAGTTCAAAATAGCAACATCTTGAATTCTAATTGAAGTGGAACTTTGGTATCTTAATCAACTAGAATTTCTGTTCACCACGTGCATACCTCCAAGCCCAACATGTGTTCGTGTCATGTTGCATATAGAACCCTTCATAAATCAATTAGCCACCAACTTACAAAGCAATGTGGATTTGAGTATTTGAGGCAACCTATAACAAAAACTCAAAAAGGGTGATACGTTTCATTCAACTACTAAAAAAGTCACTCAGTCCCTTTCTCTGCCATCCTAGAATCTTCAGCTGATGAATTTACACTGCTTAAAAAAGTCTTGAGATTCATGTTCACACCTATAGTTCTCCAAGAGAGAATCTACTTTCAATCATATATGTGTATCATTTAATGAAACAGTTTAATGTATCTTCACTCGGATGCTCAATTTGTTAAGTTTTGTTCATATAATGAAACATTCTCTCTAAATATGCTAAGTTTTGTTCATATTACTTGGTTTCATTTCAAAATTGAACATATGTGCACTCTGATATCACGTTTTGATCTCAAGGATCTATGAAATTCACACCGAACTTACTCATATATCTCATGGTTTATCTTCAGTTTTGAGGCTGAAATATGGAAAAAATAGCTACGGCATCGGAATTTTATGTGAAACTGACCATATCTAAAGGCAACATGTTATGGTCATTTTTTGAGCAACCAAAATCAACATGTTTAGTGATAATATTAAAGCATTTCAATTTCATTTTTCTGGCTGCCAAATGTTTGAACTTTTGAAGTGCATTATCAGGAGCTGATAGTGAAATAAGCAAATGCGTTGTGTGTACGTTGTAGATGAGATGAAATGAGTTGCCAACATATTTAGTCCCTTAATATAATTATTTTGACCTTGATTCATTTTCAGTTTGCCTGCAGATTCAGATAAACCTTGGGCATGATTTAAACAATTAATGGGAAATTAATTTAGTTCGGAAGGTAAGTAACCATAAAATTCATGGTTTTGTGCAATGACCAGAGGATTACTTGCGAAGGAGGATACTGCAGTGGAAATTGGAATATCATGTCAGCTTCGTTTAAAAGCTTTTGCCAATGGCAAAGCTAAATATATAATTACAACTCATGGGCACTAACATCTATATGCTTGGTATTATAATCTTTTGACTCAACTATTAGTTTCCTTTTGAAATGCACACTATGAGAAGAGAAAGAGAAGTTTGCTAGATAAAGCTTTTGGTTACTTTGTTGTTCTATGCTCTGCATTAATTTCTTACGACTTACGTAGAAGACAATTCGAACAGGGCTTTGTTGTGTGGACAAGGAGCCAAGTGCTAGTCATCCTTTTGCCCTCCAAAGCTCCAGCCACACAATGTGTTAGACTTTTGTATCAACAACTTAGACTTCAGCTATTTGTACCAAAAACCCTGTGTGTGTGTGTGTGTGTGTGTGTGAGAGAGAGAGAGAGAGAGAGAGAGAGAGAGAGAGAGAGAGAGAGAGAGAGAGAGAGAGAAGAATGGCGAATAATAACGTAGTTGGGGAGCTGAAACCCAACAAGAAGGTGATACTAAAGAATTACGTGAATGGGTTTCCAAAAGAGAGCGATATGGAGATTGTGAGCACTGAAACCGTTCGATTGAAAGTAGAAGAGGGATCGAAAGCTGTTTTATTAAAGAATTTGTACTTATCTTGTGACCCGTATATGAGGAATCGCATGTCCAAGCACGAGGAGGCCAGTTATGTCCCTGATTTCGTCCCTGGATCGGTATATTTGCTTTTTAATATCTTAATTTTTTGAGTTCTTTTTAATGGGTTTTGTTGATTGAGGTACATGGGTTTGCTTGGATTTTGGGGAAATTGATTTTTTTTTTAAAATCTGTGTTAAGATTATTTTATTATTATTCGGGTTGTAGCATAGATTCTGATACTGTCTGGTATTTTAATGGATTTGTTTATTCAAAAGTTCAACCTATTAATTAATTGTTTCATATGTATTTAAATGGGTTTTGTATAGAAAAGGTATGGTGATTGGTATAATTGTTTGTATCTTGCAGTTTCTTTGTCTGTGTTCAGATTCTTTTATTATTATTCAGGTTGTAGCATAGAGATTCAGATACTGGGTTCAAAAGTTCAACCTATTAATTAATTGTTGGAAGATTCTCATGTTCATATGTATTCATATGGTTTAGTCTCTAGGGAATAGATTAGCGATTACTAAAGTATTTGGGTCATGGGTTTGCTTGGTCTTTAGAGAAATTGATTGTTAATTTATGTTTGTGTTGAAATAGTTAGAGAGATGTTGGTGAACTAAGAGCTTATGAGTTATTGAGTTAAGGAGTAGGGTTTCTTTTCTCAAAGTTCTATCATGACTTACTTTTATACTCATCAACTTTCAAAATCATTCGCAATTCCAAAATATTCATACTGAATAATTGTTGAACGAGAAATTACTCTTGGATGCACGATCATGGGACCGGGACAGCTAATGTATCCCTTTGTTAGTCATCGATCTTAAATGGAATAGCAAGAAATAAGTCAAATGATACATTGTCACCCTATCCTATAGTTGGTCCTATGAATTGTGGGTCCAAAAAGAAATGCCTTTTTTTAAGTAAGTGTCTGTTTTAGTTGCTATACCATACCGATGTCTAAGTTGATATGCTTGGTGTTTTAGTAGCTATATTTGGGTCTAGATTGTTATATTTAGTGCACCAATAGCTAAATTTGGGTCTAAGTTGTTATATTTGGTGAATCAATAGCTATATTTTGGGTTATTAGAAAATAAAACCTATATTTAGGTTTAAGCAGTTATATTTGGTGCGTCAATAGCTATGTGCGGGTTTAACATGGTCTAGTTTTTTGGCTTAGAAATAATTCACTATGAACGCTTAGGTTTATGAATGATTTTGGAAGTGGGGTTGGTATAATAATAAATCAGGTTAGAACTTTGGGTTTTGTTATGGTCCCGAACGTTTTCTATTGTCAATTTCAGTACTTAGAGAAGACCCCCAAGTTCAAGGCGTCGGCTCATGCCAGCAGAGCCTGCCTAGGCAGGCTCGAGTAACAGCAGTGCTATGGACAACTCGCGCCATCAAGCCGACCTTACATCTAGCCGGCCTCCCCTTTTGTGGACGGCACGAGAGGCGGTCTTAGCCGGCCTCCCCTTTCGTAGACGGCACGAAAGGCGGTCTCAGTCGGCCTCCCCCTCATGGACGGCACGAAAGGCGGTCTCAGCCGGCCTCCTCCTCGTGGACGGCACGAGATGCGACATTAGTCTGTCCGCCCCTCGCGGACAACTCAAGGCACGGAGTCTGTCGACCACCCGCATGGACGACACGAGCAGCTACCTCGGCCCCCCACTCTCGTGGACGAGCGAGATCCACCGCCTAGTCAGCCTAAGCGCCCATTCCTAGGTGACGGTTGTACCAAACTCCGGCCCCTGACAGTGAGTCCACGTCGCATTAATGGCGGGATCAGTGCATTGATCCCCTCCACTCGCACAGTATTTAAGGTACCTCAGACCATTAAGGCCAAGGGCTCTACAGATCCCATCCACATTAATGTTAGGGGAAACAGTACGCCTCCCCACGTCGCTCCTTCAACCGACACTTGTCAGTACCGTTCGGCGCAGCAGTTCCCGCACGTCCCCGTCACATCATCCGATCAGCACACGTGGGGCTAGGGCTAACGCACCACCCAAGTCAGCTGGAGTGACCAATATGCCCTTCGACCCTCGTATAAAAGGAAAAACTAACGATAACCAAGGTAAGCAATCTCAGACAACGAAAAACCCTAGTTTTAATCCTATTTCCTGGACAAAATATTACCCATACTGACTTGATCGTTGGAGTGACCACCGGAGATCTCAACTCCGCCTCTTTCCACAGATGTATCACTAGACCCAGAGTGCCTGCCAGGCATCAGGAGAGGAAGCGTGCTCCGCTCCCTTAAACTTTAATCCAACAGCGGTTTAGAGACTGTGTGATCCGAGCATCAACAGGTTTATAAACAAAAACCATAATAAGAACTGTCTGAAGCACAGAGAACCTGTCTGAAGCATCCTAGCCTATAATTTTATTGGAACATTCTCATATTCTTGTGTTCAAGTGGGTTTTGTAGGGTAAAGGGTATTATCGAGTACGATTTAGTCCTTTGTCAAGATGATAGAAAGATGGGTAGATTGATTTGGATTGAATAGTCTAGGAGATTTTTTTTCTTATTGAACTAAATCTGTGTCTGGACCTATTAACTTATTCATCTTGGAGATGTTTTCAAGTTTAGGCCTTCATCAAATTCCTAACTATTTCTACACTCCTCACATGGAAGATAACACATGATTTCTAATAGGTTTTGATGGTTATGAGGTGGTGGCTCATTCAGCAAAATGAGCTATCCAAAGATATAAGTGGTGAGACTCCTTTGTTGGATCTCACCACATGGCTCTATCTTTCTTATTCAGCAAATTGAGCAACCATGTCATACCCATTTTTTTCCTTTCTAATATCATATTCATTGATGATCACTTTACCCAACAGCCTAACCTCTTTGCAATGTGCAGACTGAACACACTTAACTATAGAATGTTTGAAAGGTTCATCCCATGAAATACTAGTTATAATACATATTTTTATATTCTATTTTCTGGATTACTTTACTAAAGTAGGTTCTGTCATTTATGAACAGTTATAAATGCTCATATGTTCAGATGAAATAAACACATATGGACGTGCCCTTGTTTTTAGAGTTTTGGCAATTTATTATGTTTGACACCCTATGTCAAGGAGGATGATACTCTTGTCCATGTCTACTGATCATAGGATGCAATGTTTTATATGTATGACAAACACTATTTTTTTTCCGAATGAACGTGATATTGTAGTTTGATTGTTAATTACTAATTACAGCAATCACTTGATAACAAATTGTACAAGGTAGATGTAAATGTTGTGGGTGAGGTGTATGTGAGTGTAAGCTCTTGTCTATGATAAGTGATTCCACAGTTCTAGGAAGGATAAGGTAGCATTACAGTGTCGCTTTATTTTGAGTTGTCTTATCAGATTGGATAATCTCTTTATTTATGCATTCATATGTTCATTAGGAAAAATGTGTACCGATACTTTTGCACTCCCTGAAACACATAGCCAATTGTTTCTTTTACATTTAGTTAGTTTTCATGATGTTATGGTTTCTGTTGTCATCATGCAGCCCATAAGTGGTTTTGGCGTGGGCAAAGTATTGGATTCTGGGCATCCAGATTTCAAGGTTGGTGACTATGTTTGGGGGATGACTGGGTGGGAGGAATACAGCATCATAACATCACCAGAAAACCTGTTCAAGATTAAAGACACCGACATACCCCTCTCTTACTACACTGGACTCTTGGGTGAGTTCATCTACTTTGTGATTCTATTCTTGCTCTTATTTGATATA
>JBAKGM010000081.1:5097531-5112362 GCA_037177215.1 Asparagus racemosus | reverse complement strand
CTCAAATTCTAAGGGGTCTTACAATTTGGTCCCTTAATGATGAAAATAATTATGATTTCTTTCTTAAAACTCATCTTACTCAAAAAAAAAGATTATTTATATTGTGGTAATCTAAAGTTTACACCTTTTAACTTTAATACCAAAAGTTTTTGGCAATTAGATACCCTAAAGTTCACACCTTTTTTATTTTGATACCTCAAAGCTTTTTCTTGACACTTTTGTTAAAACAAAGTTTATATCTTGTTAACTTTGATACCAAAAGTTTTTTTTGACACTTTGATACATTAAACTTTTCCTTATACTTTAGGGTATTAGAGTTAAAAAATGTTAAAACATTAGAGTACCAAAGTAAAAAGAATTGGAATCTTTAAGGTAAGAAAGTTAAAAAATGTATAAACGTTAGGGTAGCAAAGTGTCAAAAAAGGTTTGGGGTATCAAAGTTATAAAAGGCGTAATTTTTTGTGTATCATAGTGTCAAATAAACTTGTGGATATCAAAGGTTTAAAACAAAAACAGTGTAAACTTTAGAGTGCTAAATTGCAAACCAACTCTTTAAAGACATTAGATGATGGTATTTTGGACATTGAGGGGTAAATTTGCAATAAGACTAGGATTTGATGGAGTAATGAGCAATTATTTAGATTGAGATACTAATATGAAAATTTTGAATATTTAAGGGACCAATATCTAAACAACGCTATGTTAAATTACCCTCTAAAAAGGCTAAATTGCAAATAACCCTTTTAAAAAAATATTAGATGAGGGTATTTTCGTAATTGAGGTACCAAATTACAATGACCTTAGAATTTGAGGGACTAATGAGCAATTGTTGAGATTTGACAGATTCATATGCAATTATTGAGAATTTGAAGGACTAATCAGCAATTACTGAGATTTGAGTGGCTAATATACAATTAGTGAAGATTAGAGGGACTAGTACCAAATAATAATCATAATTTAAAAAAATGATGGTGCAGAGATTCAAACCTACAATGTTTGGGTTATTTTTGTGGGCTTTAACCAACTAAGACATGCTTTGGTTAAAAAAAATTTCACAAAAAGATAATTAATAAGAAAGTTACTATTCATTTCCACAGTAGCTACAGTACTAAGCCCAATAACTTTAGTATATATAAATATTCATAGTAATGATCATAAATATAACAAGTTCATAATGTATATAATTTAACCAGACAGATGTACCTGCAGTCTGATAAGAGAAGTGTAGTGGAGGGGTGTGAGAAATTACAGAGGGGATGATGGTAGACATAGTGACAACATCAACAAGCATATAAATGATAGAACCAGCCTCATAAAGAAAACAGCTTTCCACATAATCTCGTTACTAATTCAAACACAAGTTTGCAATAAACCATGTAATAATTTAATGATATTTCATACCAGTAGGATGATTAAGAAAAATGTAGAGCAATTGCTTTACCTATCAAGTAAATTGTAACGGTCACCGATTTTAGCATCAACATCATCAATCTCTTTTTCGAGGCTTTGGAGCATGCTGTCAATCTGAAATGCAGTACAAAACACAACGACATCATTAAAAGACGTCTATAATAGAATTGCAAGAAGTTAAAAGGGAAAAGATGCAACCAAATATGTTCAAAACCTAACAAAACTCTTAGACTTTCAGGGTAGGGGAAGTTCTCTCTAGTCTGCAACTCAAAAAAAATGTGGGGACAATAATTCAACTCTCTTTTAAGAAAGCAGATTCCAAACTAAAAATTGTCAGAGCTAGGGAATGGAAGGTCAACGATCAGCTTCCAATGGAATAATGCAAGCAGTAGGACTGTAGGATATAACTTTTCCCGTGTCCAATCCGACCTGCTGGCTAGTCATGATTCTGGGATCTATGCCAAAAATGGGTCAGACTTTGAATGTTAAGCAGTATATGACCACATGACCGACCCTATTGGTGCCTTCAGTAGCTCCTTGAGAAGCCACTGGATCGTTGTGTTACTAACACTTGGGCTGATATCGTCAACCGTGCTAACATCACCATCATATTGTGAAGTCATCCATCGAAAATGGCCACTCACTATATCCTACAAAACTGCTAACATAGCCATTTGCAACCGAGACTTCAAACCTTATATTGATACTAAAAGTATACACAAGTTAACTGCTGCAAAATTTTCATGATTTTCTATAGTAAAAAACACATTGGATATGAGGATGCTACCATGCAGTAACCAACCTTACTTACAACACTGTTTCGCCCACCTTTGATCCAAAAACAGAAAACAGTGAAGCATGCTAAGTTATATTGGGTAAGGTCAAACTTTCATCCCTATTGATTTCATTTATTTATTTGTCGAATTTACATACCATACTTGAGCCTTCAACAAAAGAAAATAGCAGTACCAAAGCTGCTTCCAATTAAGCATATGGACGAAAAACAAAATGCAAAAAAAAAAGGAAGCTATTTTAAGTAATGGATTCCTCACCCTATCTTGAAGCGCAGATGTGACCTTATCCTCTGAAGCTACTTCAGTAGCTTCATCTCTCGCAGCTTTGTACAACTTCTTAGCTTCTTCCTCTCCATCAGTACCCTCTTTCTCAAGTAAGGCATTATACAATTCTATCTGCACTTAGCAAAGTTGATATTCGTTCAGCAAGTAAAAAAGCATGTTCACAAAAATAAGAAAAATAATCCACATAAAAGTAGCCATGAAGGCACTATTGAAGTTAAAACAGAACTATCTGGCATAATGGCAGTGACCATGGAAAGAACTTCACCTCTTTGTTAACGAGGCTCAAAAACTCCTGACGCTCCCTACTGACTGACTGCAAGGAGTAGACAAACAGTAAAAAATGACCCCGAAGCAATAGATCATTTAGATTATTTTATCCGAGGAGGAGCTTGAAGAAAGGAAAGGAAATAGTACAGCTGAGGCTTACAGATGCTGAGGCTAGAACAGCCAGAGCACGGCTGATTCTGCCGTATTGCTCTTGCTTTTCTGAAGTTTTTGTTTTTGCAAGCTCTTCTGCTTCTCGAGCAGTAGGACCAGTCATCTCCTTCAAAGCAACATCCTCCTCGCTAATTTCAAATTCCTTTATTTTAGCTTTCTCTTCTTTCTCTAGCTTCTTCTCTTCCTCCTGATAGAAGAATAAAGCATTAAAACAATCAGCTCAAATTGCAAAGTGAGAATTAAATACATCAATATCCAAACCTTTCCTTGTTCACATGAAACCTGCTATATAAGTTGACAGAAGTCACATCCTTGGAAGGTTTTCTAGTCTGTATAGCTTTTTGTATATTTTATAAGCTTGCAATCAAACCTAAGCAAAGTATGTGCAAACTACATGGATTATAGGCACGAAACATGCAAGATTGAGAGGACAAGCTGTCAGGTCTCATTAATTATTGATGAAACTCTTTAAGCACATGCGACCAAGGATCCAGCCAAAGAAGGAGAACTACAAGGGTTATCTTCAGGTATTACATTAACATACACTAAAGAGTCAATTTGAGAAATACAGTTATCATTAACAAACAAGTAAAATCCTGTCCTGCAATCGACTTGTGCACAAACACAAAATCATATCCCTAGACATATTTCTTCGCTAGATAATGTGCTAGAACAGTCAAAAGCAACCGCTTTGCTTCTTATGAATAATATATTAAGTAATTGGGAGGGAGCAATAAAAATCGTATTTCAAAGGAGACTTTGTTGCAATACTACAGATGCAGCTCTATACGTTGCTAATCAAGTGAAAGAAACAGAACAAATACCACTAGAGGTGCACCACATACTCGTCCCACCAAACCAACCACCATATAAATTAAGACTAAATAGCATATTCAAAAAAACAATTTTCATAATGTTTAAGGATAAAGGTTTTTGAACTTTGAAGTATCAGTTATTATATAGCCGGCTATATCGAATTTTAAGTGTCTGCCGATGCGATCCAGCCAAAACCGATCAATAATCACAAATAGTGGCTAATACAGTTAGTACAGAAGATAATCCAAGGTTGGACCAAGGTTGGGAGTACCAAAAATTGATTTTATAGGATTATGTTAGGTGAAAATATAAAAGGAACCTAAACGGAACCACGACATGTACAAATCCTGATACACTGTCAAAGTTGGGATTGAAAACTAATACAATCTACCAATAATCATGATATATTGTCAAAATCGTCGAAATCAATACCATAACAATAAAAGGACTGCGACAGGTACCAAGACTTCAAACCTTTCTTGAAGGAGCTCAACTGCTCAGATAAACATTAAACTCAAGCTTAAGAGAATGCATGTCCAGAAATGTATGCCAAGCAACCTTTTTAAATCACTGTGCCTATTTTGTTTGCAGATGCTAGAGATAAAACATTCGTAATACTAAATGGAGTTTGTTAGAGCATAATATGCAAGTACCTTAATAAGTTCTTCTTGCATTTCAAGGAACTCCAACTTCCTCTTCCTTTCTGAAATGGAATCTTCAGATGGCAATCCAGTACCAACAGTATCTACAACCTCATCTGGTAGAGATGACAGTGTAGCTACAACAGCCTCTTCAGGTTTCAACTTCCCAGACACGGTGAAGGCTCTGAAAAATAAAATAGCATTCAGAAGAGCTGCACAGAACAATAACAGAAATCAGCCAAGCTAAAAGAAACTAAATTACCTAGAAAGTATGAGGAGAGAAGATGGAACAGAATGATTCAGAGATAAATCCAACCAATCTCGCAGCTGCAAGAACATTAAAACAAGCAAACTTTAGTTCGGTGAACGCCTATTGAAGGAAACTCATTTAACAATAAATATATGGGTCTTCTACCTATATAGTATATACCACCCAAACAAATCACACTTTACCCCTGATATTATTGCCCTAGTGGTTGGGGCTTGGAGCCTTGGTTCAAAAGGCCAAGGGTTAATCTGTGTATATGGCATGCCTATCCCCAATTTCTAATTATTAGGCATTGCAACACTTGTGCTATTCACCTAGATCTGAACTACAAAAGTGGGGCCCCAGACCCAAGGGTTCACTTAGTTGGTACTAAGCCAAGGTTCCTCGCACTCAAAAAACACAAAAACAAATCATACTTTGAATTACAAAACAAATCTTCATATTTGACAATTTACCCTCCAACTTACAGTTATGCCTTTAAGTTACCCCTCAGATTTCTGTTCGAAAGTATACATGGTGTCATATTTTGTTGAGTTGATAATTTTTTTTTTTTAAATATGGACACAAACAAGCGAGAGAGTGAAAGAGAGAGACAGTCACCTCTCTTCTTTTTTATGATTTTCAGATTTTTTTTTCCTCCAGGGAGGCAGAAGATAAGGGTAAACTTTTTATCCTAAGCCCGTTAGGAATCTAACAGAAGTAAGGGGTACATCAATGGGCTTGACATGATTTTGGGAGTAAATTGGAAAATATGAAGATGTAGGTTTGATGGTTATACTTGTAAAGTTAGAAAACGATGAAAGAGATGGTCGCATTTAAGATATGTATATACTGACAAATTTTCACAAGGAAAGCATAAGAATTGGCAGAAATAGAAGATCATAACCAAGAAGCGCTACCGTATATACATTCAAATAGATCGTACCTGCTGGCGCATCTCCTCTGTTGAGAGCAAACCCAGATGGCCTCGATCACGACATGCTTGACGGAGTTCCTCTTCCGAAAGAGACTCTACACCCTCTGCTTTGATTAGTTTATCATCCTCCTTTATCCTAGGTAAATTAAATAGAGGTGTTCAATCCTTGGAGACGAATTAAGCCAGCATTTGATGGGGTAATTATGTCCATGGAGAATATAGACGAAAGGATTATCCTTTGATTAAAAAAATGATAGCACAGGCTGGCCTTGAAATAAATGTCTGATAAATTAACATAATAATAATATCTAAATCTAAAGTGGGGGAAAGGAAATGCAGATGACACTATAAGCTGGAAAATAGCTTTCTACTACTTAATCATCAGAATTTTCCACATAAGTGATAGGTTATTCCAGCACAAACTTCAGTATGAAAACATCGACATAATAATGAATTTATTTTATTTGCATACTGCAATGAATAAATAAGCAAGAGAATTAAATCAATGATATACATCATTTCGTAATGACTATTATTCTATTTGGATTTGATACACGAGCTAATATAATGCCAAAATCATCAGTACAGTACTAAGGCACGTATAGGTGAAATCAAGGCCCATTAACTACTCCCATGCATTGCTAATCAACAGAAATGGTAATAAAAAAAAATGTCTTGTAGAGCAAAAAGAAAGCAGCAGAATATGTCTTCCCCGACGCCCCCCCCCCCCCCCCCCCCCTCTTCTTGTCGTTCAGCTGGTTCGTGTTGGTGTGGCAGAGGATGTGATCAGGTAGTGGGTGGGTGGGTGGTGGAAGTGATGGTAGTGGGTATGTGTTGGCCAAAGGGTGTTTTATGAAGTTAAGTGCATCAGGGCATTTGAAGAGGATGGATGAGAATGAATTTGAGGAGACAACGCTAAAAAGATTGGTAAAGATCATTAAGCAACATCTGAGTACTCTAGTATAAGTAATATGTCAAAATTTAATCCAACTTGGAAAAATTCATTCCAATTTAAATATTTGGGGAAAATTAATTTTCTTAACAATGCGTCAAATACTGAACTTACTGTTGCAATTTTTTCCGCAGCATATAGCGTAAATATTTATCAGTTCCATATGGCGGAATTCCCATATACTTGCACATATTGATCAACCTTGGCCTGCAAAAAAAAAGTAGCACATAAATCATGTAGATGAAGCATTTTAAATGGATACCTATAAATTAGCTCGAAAAAAGGTAACACATAAGTCATGTAGAGGGAGCAACCTGCTGATGTTGTCCAGAGTCAACTCATCATTGAATAGTTTTGCGAAGCTTAAGATTTCTTCATTTGAAATATTAGCACCAGTCCGGACCTAAATCCACAACAAATTGTCATAGAAACAGAAGATGTAACATGTTTCTACATAATCAAAGGAAGTTAGACCAATACCAAGTTAGCAACTAACCTTGTTCAAGAATTCATCTAAATCTTCTGCTGTCTGTTTAATATCTCCAGTACGGGAGACCTGTACCTCTTTTGCCATTTCCTTAGCAGTGTCCTGCAAAAATTTTGCATACTCGATCCGGGCATTGAGTTTCCTTTTTAAAGCTTCCTGCAAAGTTAGTGACAAAAAAAAGTACAGTAAGCTACATGCAAACAAAAAAAAAGCATGAAAAGATGGACTAACTTGACAGTGCTGGATACGAAGAAGGAGCATATGCATCCCAACAAGCGCACTTGCTATAAGTTATACAACTATGAAACTCCCATAAGTTATATAACAAGTGCTGGATATGTATGTACAACAAATGACAGTTCTCCTATAAGAAAATCCAGGGTAAACTTTCATACTGAAAGACTTTTTATATTGTTATAGCATGTGTCGATTAAATTATTCTCTGGAATAAATTTCTAGTGTAGCACTTAGTACCTGTTCTTGCATTTTGTCTTGAAAAGTTGATGGCAGCATGTTCGGGAATAATTTAAGAAATAATGGAAGCAAGAATTCCATGAATGGGACGATGATAAAAACAGCAACAGGAACCAGCCTGAATATATCAGCTGTGGTACGAGTTAGTTGCTGCCTTTCCCTCCTGGAGAGACTCTTCCCACCAGCAAGTTTGAGCAATAATCTCGAAGAAATTCTGACATCTACCCAGAGTAATTTCAAACCCAGCCAATAATGCTTCAGAGTAGAAACAAATTCATCCTTCCAGTGGCGCAACTTCACAGCCCAGTCAGCCCTGCAATCAGCCAAGTCAGTGAGCACATAAAAGCTTGCGAGTCGAGATGGTCATAAAAACTGTATTTCCGAAACCTTAAAGAAAGAGCCGATACCTGCTCATGGAAGCAACTGCCCTCAGAGCAGGACCAATACCTAGAAGTTTAACCCACAACTTCTGAACAATTGATTGAGAAACTTTCTGTGATTCTTGAAGTTTTTTCGCTTTTGCTTTAGCCTTTGCACTACTTAAGCCTTCAACTGCCTGATCACATTCCTCCGGCGACGCTTCTTTTGTTTGTTTCTGATTCTGACCTTCTTTAACATCATCCTGTTGTCTTTTTTCAGGTTGACCAGCTGTAGCTGTTGACATAGTTCGAATAGATTGCTGCTGCAAAAGCCACCTAATTCCCAAGGGATGAGTATCTGATCCCCCATACCGAGTACCAAAAGTTGGACGGCTAAGAAATCCTCTCGATGAAAAGTGCAAGTTCTCTTTTGGCACTAGAATCGACTCCTCCATACTGTCAGAATAATTAAAACCCTGGACTTTTTTGTCCGAGTCCTGACCAGATCTTCCATGTGCAAAACTAGAAAAACCAGAACACGGATGAAAGGGAACGTTCAGGTGCCCCAAGAGGCACTGTCTCCCTCTGACAATTGCTCTTGAAGCCATTCTTGGTTTCCTTTACTTCTATGAAAGGAAATGCTATGGTCATATCTTTCCGGAAACCTCCCTGCATCAATCAATTCACTTCATCTTATGAACATAAAAAGATGATCCTAAGTACTATGCAAACAATACAAGGAAACCTCACTGCATCAATCAATTCACTTCATCTTATGAACATAAAAAGATTATCCTAGGTACTATGCTAACGATACAATGAAATTAACGGCACCAACTTTCTATCTAAAAACACATATTTCCATTGAACCTTAAATATTCACACAAGTAGTCGTATTGCATAACTTCTTTCTCTTTTCTTCAGAAACACCTTTTATGTACATGACACCGAGCACAATCAAATTTCACGCACATCTGCAAGTCGCGAGCTACCATAGAAACTAAGAACTAAAATACTGAATTGACCTTAGGGTTTTGTTATGTATTAATAAAAATAAATAAAAACATGCATCTCACATACCCCAAATTGCAATACACCCTCTCCTACTTGTATCCACCAATTGAGACAGTACAAAATGAACCAATCTCTCCAGCAAATTCCCTATCAATCTTTTCTGACATAAAAACTTTATTTTTAGGGTTGAAAAAGTTCATCTGCCATAAAAAAAAAACACGTCTTTTCACCCGAAATCTCAGCTCAAGATCATCCAGTTGTACGCATTTCGACATAAATCGAGCACTCGCATCCAAAACCTCAATCTAAACTAATAACTTAATATTTCTAGTAGAAACATAGAAATTGACCAACCAGACTAGAGCTTCCATCGATGCTAAGATTCGCCGCGAATAATAAGGATCAGAGACCGGAATCGAGCTTGCAAATTCGTTCCGAAATGTGAATTTGATGAGAGTTTTTAGGGTTTTGAGAGGGGAGAGAAGAAACAAGACGCAATTTGGGTGAAAAAATGAGGGGGGAGAGGGAAACTTTTGACGGAGGGTATTTATATGGGGAAGAATATGCGAAGCGAGCAAGTGGGAAGGGATTCTCATTTCTCGGTATCTCTCGGTCTCTCCCTCTCTCTCTCTCTCTCTCGCGAACAAGAAGACAGAGGGCATTTTAGTAAATATTGTCGAGTTATTTGGGCTTGTTTAGCGGTGGGCTCTTTTGAAGGTAGGTTTGTTCGGCCCAAAGTTTAGCCTCAGGTTTCGGTGGCCAACTATCTCTATTGTTGATTTTACCGACTAGCAAAAACTAAATTATTGAGTTTTAAAAAAAAAAAATTGGTTTCAGTTAGTTCTTCTTTTTTTTTTTTTTTAAATCACATGTTTATCATGTGCTAACATTCACTGGAGAAGACTATCACAGACTTGGAGTCAGTAGAAAATGTTTTCTAAAAAAATCACATGTTTACCATGTGCTAACATTCACCATTGATAGTCAGTGATCAGTGGTGCATCCAAATAAAACTTTTTAGGGAGGCGAATGACAAGTACATATTTATCCAATACTTTAAAATGTAATATTATAAAACAACATCTTAAAAACTGGCTAAATTATCTACTTAAGTAGGCGAAAACTCGAGTGGATGGAAGTACTTTTCAGTAACAGGGGGCAAATTGCAAATTCACAATACTATAGAATGTAATTTTGCATAATCTTAGGGGTGCAACCGCCCCCCTAAGACTATTATTTTCTCTTTAAAAAAGTTTATTGTAAATTGCACATTACCCTCATTATCTGCCCATTCAATCGCATTAAACATCCATTAGCTCATTACTAGGCCTCCCTTAATTCATGAGGAAGAAGGGTGTCACTTGCAATTTATTTTACTAAAAATGGCAACCCAGGGAATGCTGACGTGAGTAAATGAGTTGATGGGTATTTAGCGGAACTGGAAGCGTGTGTTGCGGTGGGGGTTATGTTCAATTCACACGAAATTTTCCCGCAAAACCCCAAAGAATTTATAGGTGAATTTTATCCAAATTTTAGTAACAGGTGCACAAAGATAACTGTTAGATATCTCCTGATTGAATATCCAAAACATAATCTGACATTTCAGACAGCCATCTAAACTTAGCCACACATCCTATAGTCATGCCGAGTTATGGATTCCTAAGTTATGGATTCCTAAGTTTTGGATACCCAAGTAAACATCTAGAGTACTGACTCCTTGCAATATTATAGAAATACCGCAACATTGGTATCACCAAATGGATGTCAACAATTGAATCCATGCGTCAAATCCCGACGTCCAATAATCCAACAGTTAACATCATGCACAATAAATGCCACGAACCCGAGATGATTTGATACTTTCCCCACTTAAAGCTAAGCTCTAACCAGCAACTGCTACAAACCAATGTATTCAAGCACATAAGCCTAGCGTAGTACAAACTAAATACTTGCTAATAATTTACAAGATTTCTCCAACCCTGGAGCTCACATCAGACACATGCAGAACAGTATATAAGTCATAAAACACATCTAGGTAGCCCTTTGGACTAACATGAACAAGAACATGCACCAAGCAAACCCTAAGATGACAATGACGACGTCGACGAACTCTCATCATCAGAGGGGAACACCGGTGACCTTCCAGGGCTCACAGTCACAGGGCACTGGCAAGCAAAGCTCACGAAGCTTCTCTCATTAACTCTACCTACATCTTTGCAGACATGATCAAGAATTGCCAAGAAATCCCTGACCACCATGAAAATCCTAAACGGGCGTGCTTCTTCCTTAGCCAAATCCCCATGGAAGTACTCGGTTATCTCCTTCACAAGAGATAGAGCGACGCCTTCTTGGCTTTGGAGCTTTGTGATCTCGCCTTCTGCTTTTCGCAAGAACACGATCATGGCTTCGTGAAAACGCTGACTGGTTTCGTTAAATCTCACAACTTCTCTGATCTTTTCGATACCTATGGAGAGTTTTGTGACATAGTTGCTGAGGATTTCAGAGTCCATTGTGGCTGCCTTTTTTACATTGCTGAGCTCTAACCCGAGTCCTGAAACTACATGAAGCCCGAGCTTTCTGCAGTCGAGATCATCCCTTACGGTTTTGTTTTCGTGTTCGGTGGCGGATTGATTCATAGCAGAGGCACGATAACCTTCAGTTCTTGACATTTCTTGGACGACAAAGTGAAGGAGGGTGGTTTTTCCATCTGTGCCTTTGATGTCGACGAGCTTGAGGAGAGTGTCGAGCTTGAAGGCTTGAGCATCGCCACGGTTTGTTCCAATATTCATTCGGTTACCAGTTTTTAGCACAGCATCCAGAAGCTTCCGGAATAATCTACTATTCCTCAACTCTTCACAGGCTAACTGGAAGATAAAAGAAAATTAGTAAGGAAAAGTTGAAACCAACATAATTTGAATTTATATCAATTTTTTATGCAACGGTGCAAATGATGCAAAAGAAAAGAATTTTCATGACATGGTGCTGTAACTAATATTGAATTTCAGGCAACCGTGCAAATTTGAAATTGATCATTCAATCTATTTACAAGCATAATTCATGTCACAATAACGTTCATAAAATTGTGAAGGAAATTGAAAAGTTAATGTTAATACATAGTAATGTCAT
Source organism: Asparagus racemosus (assembly GCA_037177215.1). NCBI lineage: Eukaryota > Viridiplantae > Streptophyta > Magnoliopsida > Asparagales > Asparagaceae > Asparagus > Asparagus racemosus. Next base: position 5,100,382 of record JBAKGM010000081.1, on the reverse strand, counting down.
ATTAAATGCCTTTAGATGAGATATGGGCTTAAAAAACAATAATGAACTCTGCCTTGAAAGATTGAAAAGTTGTATCCATCATACGTTCGAAATATATCACGCCACTTTTTAGGGATGTTCAACTTTTTCTCCAATTTGCTTCTCATGACAATTGCTTATCCTAGCATCCCAGAGCTAGGACAGCTGCAATTTTTCACAGAATTCATCTCCTTTTTTTTGGGGGGGGTGGGGGGGGGGGGGGTGTTCAGTGGGGTTATTCACAAATTCCCCCAAGGTTCAGGGTGGTTTGTGAGATTAAGCCCCAACACTGATGACAAAAGATGGCCAAATTAGAGATTTTTGCTTGTCTTTGCTTACACATGCAAAACAAAATACAATGCCCTTAGGATGTGAAACACTAATTTTTTACAAGTAGTGAAAACAATTGAGAAGAACATAACGTGTGAGAAATACCAAACACCAATTTTCCAAAACAACATCTGCATAAAATATTCATTTCATGTAGTGGTACAAACAAAGAGTCAACAAACCGGCATCTAGTGCCCAGTTGATGGACTTCTGAGAATTTGTTTTCTTGTAATACTCCAGACAATTGTGTATGGCACTGTATAATCCTTCTCAAATATAAAATTCATGCAAGGACAAGTCACAATTTACCCATACATATATACAATAGATGCCCATAACTTCAAATTGGAAAGTCATATCCACCAATCAAAGCACTAAAAAAATGCAGTTACCAGCCTCCAAACAAGTAACAGTAATTTGTTATCGAAACAGACTTTCATGCCCTTCATCTTTAAAAGCTTCAGCCAGTTCACAAATGGGAAGCTATAATTACCAATCACCAATTTTTGCCTAAGTGCAGTTACCAGACAACCCTTTGCTCAATCTTAGTCCTAAAATTTATTGAAAGATTAACTTCGTCCTCCAACAAACACAAAAAGAAAAGAAAAGGGAAAATTGAAAAAGGCATGACAGTTGACAACAATCTTGCACCACTGGATGTAGCTTTAATTGGTAAAGCAATTTTTTTTTATCGATCAAAACCAGAATACCACGTTGGCCTATATTGTTTAGGTTAAGGACCAGCGAGCACTGAATTGACAACAATCTTGCACCACTGGATGTAGCTTTAATTGGTAAAGCAATTTCTTTTTATCGATCAAAACCAGAATACGACGTTGACCTATATTGTTTAAGGACCAGCGAGCACTGAATTTTCAGGTTCTCCAGTATATCGAAAGTTCAGATATAGAACCAAACTGTAAATTTCACAAAACTAACATGAAATTTATGGGTTCTGCAAAAAACTATCATAAATGTCTTTTATTAAAGGAAACTAGTATGAAGTTTCAAAATTTTTGAAAAAAAACCAGTTGTGTAAAATTTTTGCTGAAGTGGCTTACAGTATGGATAAAAGGCATAACGTTGAAAACAGGAGAGGGTAATACAAAAGATATAAAAAGTACATAAGGACAAAATTCTCCAAAAAAAGAACTAGACTTACCTCAAGAGTTTCAAATGAGCTCTTAAGATAATGGACCTCGGATTCGAAATTCGTAATATAGAGCATAGCATCTACTCTTTTAAATGCAAATGGTATATCAAGCATCGCCTTGAGAAATTTTTCTGCTGGTCCAAGCTTGTATGGGGATTCATCTTTGTATTCCCTCAATCTAATCTCTTCTTCTTTGCTTGGAGCCATTTTTAGTAATGTTTCTAGGAGTTCATTTCCCAAGCTATCCGTATTACCTGTACTCAACGATAACCATCATGTGAACAATCAAAACCAAGAAGGCAGATTTTCGGGAGCAAATGCATAAGAGAGCTCAATGGAGATAAGTTTCAACCCAGCCCAAAGACTGAATTGTTGTGCAAAAAAAAAGGTGTAAAACCATTATAGAGTATATCAGTATAATGTAGGCCTCATTGAAGTATCACAGAGGAAACATACAACAAAAATTACAAAATAGGCCCTTTAGCTCATAGATCATAAAAAGTGCAGCACCCCCATAGGGAAGACTTTATCCTTTCGGTGTTTTAACTAGCATATAGCCACATATTATCTTCAAAACTTGGATCTCGAGATGCATATTGAATTTGAAATACCTATTATGAAGTTAGTATGGAAAAAGAATCCCAAGCACCAATAGTCCTCACTATAATATCAACATCTGATGGCTCTTTTAGATCATCAATCTTAAAAAAGAGGCTATTTTTTTCCATGAAATAAAAACATGTCTTTCAAGCAAACAATGACTAGTTATTCACAACTCAGTAAAATCCAAGTCCATGGAGGAGTGACAGATGATATGTTAATAAAAGTTTCTGAAGTCTGTATTCAAATAATAATAAGATTTTAACAAACATATCAGACCAATTTCCGTAGCTTCCGAGTGATTGATCTTGAACTGAAACATAATTAACGCCATAGAGAATAAAGATAACAAGAGATGGCTTATTCACATAAGAATGTTCAAAATCTTGAATGTCATAAAAATAGGGAATATATAATGGATAAGCACAGTGAACTCACTAAAGACATTTAAAAAGAATGAAGAACAACAATCACAGAAAACAATGTTGCATTAAATATTTACACAGCCTGGCCAAGTGATCTACATCATGGGGAAAAATGTGACAAAAATATCCAAAAGGTGAATAAAATAATGCCACACAGTAACTCTAGAAAACCCCTAATTCTTGAATTCAAAACCTAATATTCTTACTATTGAGAGTTGTTTCTTTATGTTGTTTAGTCCCACATTGGCTAGGGACAAGCCTCTTTGTATTTGTGATATTATAAATAACATCTAAGAGAGGGAACTAAAATATCCTCTCTGATTAC
>JBAKGM010000081.1:5045647-5078688 GCA_037177215.1 Asparagus racemosus | reverse complement strand
AAGAAATGAGATGAGAGGAGATGAGTTGTCACCATATTATTGGTTGGTGTGGATATTTGTAAGGGTGGAAAGTGATGAAAATATCAAAAAGTGAAGGAAAGTGGAGAATGGAAAATGGAGGAAAGTAAACAAACAGCCCAAAGGCAAATCATTTTCTCTACATAGAAAATTGACAATGTTCTCCTTAATTATATAATAAGAAAGCTAGTTTCAAAACTAGCAATGTAAAACTTTATGAAATTTATTTTCGCGAAGCCAGTTAATAAGTAAACATTGAAAAATGTTGTTGTTCAAGTAGGGGGGAAAAATTCAAATGGAGGGTCTCTGTGTAGAAAATTATTCACAGGAAACATAATATTAATATTTTAACTGTGTGTATTGATTTTATGTATTGTATTGATTTTACTTCAACTAAAAAGTAATACTGAAAATATGTCACATTTTTAAGAATTTTTTTCTCATAGAATCATTTCCCATTTCACGTCCGTCAACAATTATTATTTCTTAAAGGAAAAAGAAAAAGAAAAAAAAATCCCAGTTACTCATCCACTTACTCGGACCATACTTTTTCACAAAACCCCTCCAATTCATATCCTATTACATATAAAATCCCACCAAAAACCTCCCCGTCCCTCTCTTCAACCTCATCCCCTCCTCAATTCTCCCCCAAACAAGAAAAGGGCGCCCAAAAAAAAAAAAAAACCCTAATTCTCAAAATTGAATCAAGTACGGGCCTCAATCCCTGAATCCCTCGCTCTGAATCGAGAGAGAATGGGGAAGAACCAAGCGTACAAAGCGATGCAGAGGTCGAGGCTGGGCTCGGCCTCCGGCGCGCCCGAGGAGGTCGAGGACGGAATGGTTCGTACCTTTTCATACCATCGTCTATTTGTTCTTCTAGGGCTTTGAAGCCTCTAGATTGTTTGTCAATTTCGTGTTTTTTGGCAGATATAACCCTGGGAATCTGATAAAGCCATTAATTTTAAGCTCATTTTGACCTTTTATGCAAGTAATTAACCAATCGCTTTTAAGATTATGCTTGAATTAGTACCAAATTTAGCACATATTTTAGTTAATTAAAACAGGGTGAATACTTGATAGTTGTCATGGACTATGAATACATTGGTAGATTTTGCTTGTAATTTCATAGCCAAAGCATAAGTAATGAAATTACTGCTTCCGGCATATAACTTGAGATGTTTGAAGATAATAGAAGGTATGGAAGGAGTAGGAGCACTTTGAGGAACTTGCAAAATTTTCAATCTCTAACTAACTGAATAGCAAGGTTCATGCAAATATAAACAAGGAAATACACTTAGGCGAATTGATGTTTCTACATCGATTTATTTCTTTATATAGGATTGTAGTTATAAATTCTTGGCTAGCATATCTTCGTTACCACGTGAATTGTGTATTCTATCATTTCTATGGATTAAAGGATACAAGAAATAAGCGGGGAACTGTATCTCTCTTTTTGCCAAGTTTAAGCTATTTGAGAATCTCATTTTTCTTCATGATTTTTCCTTCTCAATTACTTTGTCACTTGCCTGCAATTCGTTATGCAATTGTTTTTCCTATTTTCTTGAGAAAATACTCTCTTTAATTGAATGCACAAATTTAGTGCGGAGCATATTAGCTTGTGCATTAAGTGGGTTGGTTGCATCCAAAGACAGAGATATATGATTTTTGTTCTTCCTTGTAATTTTTTGTAAAGGAATACAGTTTTTTAGTTCTTTATATTTGTTCTCTCTGCCTTTTGGTACCCAATACTTTTATTATGTTGAATTTTTACTAACAAGGACCGTCACAGACGGATGGTTCATTTCATTCACCAGAGTGGCATGCTGCTCGTTTGGCCAGCCTTAACACTTCCCACACTATAACTTGGGAAGAATTCAAGAAGAAGCAGAAGGTAATACTTTATGCTAATGGAGCGGCGCGTGTTATTAAGGCCACTGTTTTACCTGAACAATTTTATCTTTTAAATAATATAGCAACATAGTTGACATATTGCCAATTTGCCACGGCATTTGACATGTTCTATGTAACATATTTCTTTAGTATGGTTCTTTCTTTCCTGTTAATTATTGGATTCCTTTTTAAATTTCTGAGGTCTAAAAGTTTGCCCCTATGTCTGTATGTTGTTTTTACTGTATGTTGTTTTTATGTTGTCTTAGATTTTTTAATGCAACTTATTTCAATCTTTCACTGGGTAGGTTGGGTAATGTCAACGAATGTAATGTACCCATGCAAACTTGCATTACTACGTCCTTCAGAGGCACTTGTAAATAGATAAGAAAAGTGTTATTGATCTGTTTATTACTTTACAACTACTATGTGGAAGGACTGCTTGATACAAGAAGTGAATGTGCTGTCCAGATGAGTTTCATGCTACTCAGAAAAATCATGTCTTGAATACACTGATATTGTCATCTTGTTCACATTCTCATAAATAATCCTGTTTCTGTAATCTCAGTATGTTAAAAGAAGATCTTTCAGAATTGTTATTCCGTGTTATTTGTGTCTTAAAGATGAATGCAATTCTTTATAGCTAAACTCTTAGTAACTTTCCTCTTTATCTGGATCTTTTCTAGGTGCAAGAGTTTTGACCTTCTTGATTTGCATGATTTTGAATTGTATGACCAAAAAAAGGCAGGTCTTTGTACTTGCTAAGCGCCTTTCAGCATTACTTGATCCTTATAAGGCACTTAACTAACCATAGTGTTGAACTGTGTGGGAAATCTTGTTTTCTTGGTGGAGTTTCTCTTCGCTTTTCATGCTTCATAATCAACCCATTTAGATGGGAAGAGGTTTGGATGTCAATAAATGCATATGAAGACCACAACTTGTTCATATAGTGGTTAAAGAAACATCCACAATGATGTTATGGGAGTTTCTTGATCCTTTCTTCATGAGTTACTTTCAACTTCTTGAAGAAACAAAATAAGTGCACTACCTATTCCCTACTCAGAAAAAGCATCAACACCTGCCCATATGCTTGTGTTCAGGCCAGGCTAGCGTGGGTCTGGTTTTCCTTGCACAATAGAAGATCCATGCAAGTTTTCTGTTAAATCCATAACTTACCATCTATTGAGGCAGTTTAAGGCATAGCATGCTGCTTGAAACAAAAAATGTCAAACTTCAATAAACCAACATTCCGGTGCCATTTGGAAGTGTGCTAAACTTTCATGTATTTTTGTATTTCCCCCTCCCTTTTCATTGTAAACAGCGGCCTCTGCCTTTGTTAGCTTGACTGAACTGGGCACCTACGATGATAATTTTAACATTTTCATACATTTAATGAACATATAACAAATTCTTTCTTTTTCAGTCATCTTAATGCATCCCTGGTCTTATGTTGATAAAACTACATTCTTAATGTATTTTTAGAAGCATTATAATTTAATATGGAAACTGAAAAGAAAAATCACAGCCAATATGCGATGCACTTTTCATTAGTCGGTCAAGCAAGTGTCAAGTCGCATTTGAGAATATTTACAATTGAACTTTGAAATTGTAGACATAGCGCAAGGAGTATACAAGAACTTGTGTCACATACATATTTACACGATTATCAATAGATTATCCTTGTCATATCTGTTTATGAATGATTGATGCACTTAAAATGAGGTTCATTGAATTGGGTAAAAGTTCCAATCCTTTACTGGACTGTCCATTAAGATGGTCCATGGTGTGCTTTGTTGGTGGGTAATGATAAAACTGTTTTTTTTTTCTGTTAGAGCATAAGTGCTGTTCTCAATTTCTTCATCATACATGACCATTTCACGCACCATCAATACTATTATAATCTCTGTTCTTGCATTTGCACATAATATGTGCATTTCTTTCTTTTTTTCTTTTTTAATAATTACTGTTCTTCCGAATATTTCATTGAAAGTGTTACCCCCCCCCCCCCTTTTTTTGCATAGAATTAGCACTGTAGTTAGACTACTTACTCTAATGGTCCACTTCAGGAAGATGAGCTCAAAAGAGGTGAGATGGAGGCTGACAAGGATAAAATGATGAGAGAATACAGGGCCCAGCTTGATGCTGAAAGAGCACGCAAACTCTCTCTTGGAAGAAACCACTCCAGCAGCAAGTCACATAGCAAGAAAGGTAAACTATAAGTTTTGGATTTGCCTACATTTCCTCCTTTATCCGAGTATTTAGTGCTACTTTGCTGACTTGGGTGCATGCCAATGCAGAGAGGAAGGATAAAGATACAAAGAAACGGAGCAGCAGAAAGAGAAAGGTTTCTGATTTTCAAACTTATTCCTTATTTTTATGCGCCTACCTATCACATATTTGCATTCAGTTATGATTCAGTTCAAACATGGAATTAACTGGTTACTGCTTAAGCGCCTTCTCAAGCTCAGACTAACCTACGGAATTTCATTTGTTTCACTGTTGAAGTTCAACTACTGTCGCTCTGTCTCATTCAATTAGTTAAGCAACTTTACATATTCTTCACACTTGGCTTCTTTAGATTCACAAAGGATGCCATAGCAATTTTCATCATGCCCATCTTGAGCTGAGCGTCTACTTTTGCAAGCTACAACTGTACTCAAGGGATAGTTAAGGCATAAGAGTTTGAATTCTCATGAACTTAAATAAATAGGCAAAACATTCTAATTGCATAAGACCTGGCTCTCAGTACTGGAGTGGTGCTAATCTTATAGAAAGTCGTATGTTACAATAGTAAGAATAACATATGTAGGCCTTGATGCTTGTTAGTGAATCTAGGTTTTGTTCTCCTCTGACCAAGTGACGTAGGCGATCACCTCTGACCTCTCTAGCTATGTGTCCAATTGGTTCTTTGGCAGGATTGTTTTAGAGAGGAAAATGGTAAGAATGATGACTTTCTTTGAGGACATTCATCAGCATGCCTAGGAACAACTATACGTAGATCCCAAAGGAGTAATCATAAGGCTGAAAAAGAAGGTAGGTTAAGATCCTCAGGATATTGCACGTACATAAAATTTGCATGATAAGTGGGGATTTTTTAAAAAAAGTTTGTCTTGGTGCTTGCATAACACAAAAGATTCTTCGAAATGGAGTTGGTATTCCAAATGAATTGGCCCCTTCTAGTTGGATGACTTTCTTGATGGGCAACCTTACTCCAAAAATGGTTCATACCAAGAGGGGGAGGTCCCTTGTTCCTAAGTTCCGGCTTGAAAAATGTTGATAATACTGCCAAGGCATAAAACCATAACAGTACTAGTTAAGTGTTGCTTAGAAAGTATTAGGTAGGACTCAAATGTTTCTTCTGACTTAAAGACAAATATTTGATTGCCTAGAATTATTTAGATTCATGTTGCACATTCCAAATTTCCAATGGTCACTAGGAAATAGGAATTCTGTGGCCGAAAGTGAGTTTCTACTGTGCATGCTATTTAATTTCATCTTTTTTTCTTTTAGCCCGTGGGCAACAAACAAAAAGTATTACGACTAGAATTTCGTCTTTTACATTGTTTTACGTCTTATAATGTTTATCTTTATTTTCCACGGATGTGCTTGTAAAGGACTAGAATTAAAATTATATTTTACAGCACAGACGGAGATCACATGAATCCAGTTCGTCTAGTTCATCATCAGAATCTTCTGACAGCAGCGATGATGAGAGGGAATCGAAAAGGTCAAGGTCAAATTCAAGATCAAAGAAATCTCCTAGCAGCAGCGACAATGAGAAGGAATCGAAAAGGTCAAGGTCAAAGTCAAGATCGAAGAAATCAAAGAAGGAAAGAAAGCACAGGTCAAGAGCCAAGCACTCCAGCAGTGACAGTGATAGTGATGGTCCCTTGCCGCTCTCCAGGTTCTTTGGCGCTGTGAAGAGCTGAAGCACCCAACTCTCTTCTTATGTAGATCTACCTGTTGAGTTCATAAATTGGTTTCCCCCCTCTATTAGACAAAAATTGTTATTACATATTTTACTTATTGATTGTCTAATTAGTTGCTTAAAAAACTTATATAAATTGGATGCGGGTCTCGAAGAATGATCGGAGAGAATCCTGTATAATTATTTGTACCATTTACTGCAGTAGTTGAGGAGAAAGAATTCGAACTGCATCTGGTGACCGTATCAATCTCTTCCTGCGTTTGAGCATAGTATTGATTTCAGTCCTGTAGACAGCCCTTTGTTTATAAGAGCTGAAAGATTGATTATAGGAAATAATGAGTAAGGTATGTACACATGATAATTACATGTTCTCTCTCATGCGACAAAGGCAGCATGTATTATATTTAGGGTTGGTAAATGAATGAATCAAATCTAACACTAACATGTTTGTATTTGTATTTGTTTGAAATTATCGAATTCGAACACGAACTCAAATATCTATGTCTGAAGTTTTTTGAATTCTAACTTAAATTCTCAGTATTTGATAAATATCCATGAATATTTATCGAATGTCAAATCATATTCATTTTGCTAACAAATTTAATTTTTAAATAAAATTTAAATTTATAAACGAAAATTATTTCTTTATAGGGTGTGTCTATATATATAGATTCGAATATGTCACTCGAAAACTGATTTAAGATTCTTTAAGTTTCTCAAAATTAGTATATAGAATTTAAACAGAAAATATAAGTGGGTAATGAGTATATCATATGTGTAATAATACAAATTATAAGCATTTAAATTTTAAACGAATATTTGATAAGCAAACGAATCAAATATACATCTGATTAAATTCTATTCTTTAATGAACTTAAATATTAAATATTATTTATTTAGTATTAAATGAACTACCGAATTAAATTCTATTCTTTAATGAACTTGAATATTAAATATTATTTATTTAGTATTAAATGAACTACTGAATCGAATATGATCGAGTAGTTACTCGAACAATTAACAAACTATTTGTTAATTATTTGGTTCGTTTCTACCCTAATTGCATCTGGAGCTAGATTCTGATGAAGAAATAAACACCCATTGCAGTCATTCTCGCAACATTCACCATAAACCTTAAACTTGAGTTCACTTGGCACATTTACTAATTTTTGTTGTCGATGATTCGGCCATTTTTTCCCCTTTCAAATCAATAGCTTAACCACGAGAGCTCTGACGACTTCTCATACAAAAACAATTTTAAAAGTCACGCACAATATCTCTGTAGGTAGACGATGCAAGTTGGTAAAGCATAAAGAAACATAGACTCTCCCGTGACGTCTAAATTCCACCTGCAGCTGATCGTTAACGGAACCATACAAACTGAGACAGCCTTTGCAGTACTCATCTTATAGCAGTAAATTCAGCACCCTTTTGCAGTTCAACCAACTTCAAACGACTAATACAAAAGTTAAATCCAGCTCACACCAGTTATTGGAATTAATTAACAACTCTATAATAAAGGAGGAGTGGGAGGAAAACCCCCCAGAATTACCAGCACCAAACACAATACACAGCAGAGAAGTCGCAACTCCGATAGAGACCATAGACAACAGTTCATGGTATATTATCATAGTAGCGGTACATATTTTCCATTTAAGGAGCCAAACATCATTCACACTTCACCATGAAACTGGAAAACATAAACTCAAAAGTATTCAGCAAACAGATACAAGTTTCACACATAGCAATGATGCAAAATTGAAAGAACCGTAAAACACATGCACCAATAATTTCCAAGTTACTCCGAGATCACCAGATAGAATTTACAGCACTCAGTTGAGCTCTTCTGGCTTAGGGCGTTCATTATAAGCACCTGGTGAAGTGGGTTTGACCAACATATCCACCAGCCATGGCCCTTCTCACATTGGTTTCAAACAATTTCGGGTTGTCGCGTAGAACAGCAGCTGCTTCATGATTTAGTGGGTCCTCATCGTTGGGTTGCTGAACATAAAAATAAGCAGGCAGTTAAGAGTGACAACAATCTTTAATCAAGGAGGATTTACATATATTACTCCATGAGAGGAGGCATACTCGAAAAGCAGCAGATAAATTCAAATCAACACGTAAACTGAATTTCTCAAGCTATTAACCATGATTAATATTTGCAATACATGTTGGTGCTATTAACCATGACTAATAGCAATGATGCACATGTATGTTCACTCTTCTCAAATTACTCCTTGTTGAAGCCACTTCAAACTTCTTTAAAATAAACATTTCCTTATCTATATTTAGTGTAATGAACTCATCCATCTCATCTTCTCATTCAACTATACTCAATTTCAGACAGTTTCTTGGTTGCCCAATAATTTATATGATTAAACATTTCAATCGGCATGTTTGTTGAAAAAATTATTGCACCACTACCGCAACCACACACTTAATAATAAAACAGACAATTAGGATTGCATTGTTTTTATTGAATTGACAAGATACTCTGAATTTCAAAACAATAAATTAACAATGTTTCTTGTGTTGCATCTGAGCTGACTACAAAAGCTACAAGCTATTGAAATCGAGATCATTCTGATGTAAACAGGAAGTAAGCAACCTGAGGCACTAATTTGAACAAGCAGTACTATACAATTGGAATAAGATGATACAGGCTTTGCATCCATACATATTCTGAGCAGCAAATATTTTAGCTTGGGTACAATCAAATAAATGTTCAAATTTATCTTTAATTTTTGGAAATTTAATTGGCAACATTACTTCAGACTATCAAGAAAGGGCGAACAGACTCTACGAAAAGGTATTTATTAGAAAGATGTCTTTGCATTGGCTCACAGTAGAAACTAGAAAATCTACCTGCACAAAATAATAACAAAAAGATGAATACCGTGAAAAGAAGATTCAGGCCATATATGACAGTGTTTATGTTGAGAACAGGCTTCCAGTCCTCACGGAGAATGTTAAGGCAGACATTACCCTCGAGATCAATATTAGGATGGTAAACCTGCATTCGGCGAAATTTGAAGAAATAAAATAGATTAACTGGGAAAAGGAGCATGGGCTAAAAAAAGTTAACAAGAAAAATACAGTTACCTTTGTCTTGCACTTGACTTTAGGTGGTTCGTGGGGATACGAAGGAGAGATCTGGAAGGTGAATGTAAATGTACCACCTCTACGAAAAATGTCAAAAACAACTGAAAGTCATGTTACAGCACACAAATGGGGTTAAGTGCATTTAGCAAGAAAATGAATTGTGAAGGAACGTAACAATAAATACTATGAAGACAGAAGGGTACAAAAAGAAAAGCCAGAAAGATGTTCCCCATGAGAATTGAAAGTTCAAAATTTAGGCTTTACCTCGAGCAATTGAAAGTGAATGACAAGTAAAGATATGTACATGTTGGCGAGTGCATACATACAAACTAGAAAGAAAAACCAACAACACTATTCATAGCGAAGATATTACACAACCACAAGAACAACTGTGACCTGCCATGGAAATTTTCAGAAATTACAAATAAACGTGTTGCAGAAGAAAGGGACAAACGCCATCTAAAAAGAAGCCTACAACATGACATGGAAACATGAGAATGACCTAAACCCTTAAAGACAAAAACGTGAAGCTGAAAAGGCAAAGGAGAAAAGGACAAAACACATTCCACAAAAATAAAAAATGAAAGCCTATTATCTTAAGCAATTGGAACGAATTATAATGTCAAACAAAAATATGCAGGAAAATTGAGGACTGCTATGCATAAGAAGAAAGGAAATATAAATATTGAAAACCACATGGACACCTGGCTTACAAAATTTATCCAAATCAGCAAAGAATACTTACAAATAAAATCCTTCATCAGGTCGGATGCTGATCTCAAAATTCATCAGATCATCTTTGCCATTGGGAAAAGAGATTGTAGTAGTCTTCGGCAGGTTTAGCTCACTGATATCTATAAAAAAACAAATACCAAAAGTAAAATTATATTGCAGGAAACTGACACGCCTTTCGTGCAGAGAAAAGCTTGAAATTGAACTAAATATAAAAAAGTTAACAAATATTGTAGATTTCAAGTTAAGGATTCAGAAACTATTGCCCTATAAATTCAATATTCTACATCTGAAAATTGATACCCCTCTCAAGTCAAAAAGTAACCAGGGACTAGAACAAGTCTCAAGTCAAAAAAGTAACCAAGGAACAGAACAAGTATTCCTTTATTCTTTAAAGGTCAAGATAGTTTTATATGAAGGATTTGTCTATACTGATGGCCCATAACTCTTTAACTATTAAGATGATATGAAAATTCCAAGGCTCCTTCAAGTAGGGTCATAAGGAAACAGTGTGCTAATTTTGCTTACATAAGTAACAAAGAAGGGGTGGCCCACTCCATGAGGCTCCCACCATTGTGGGCTTTGGGAAGGGTTAGATGTATGCAGCCTTACCCCCACATATGCTGTTTCCGAGAGTCGAACCCGTGAATAAGAATAGAACCTATTGGACTATGAGAGGGGTATCAACTTTGCGTACATAAGTAACAAAGACGTGCCTTAAAACAACATGTTAAAATATCTGAACTTAAATTCATGAGATAAAATGACGGACACTGACCACAAAGTCTAACTGCACGGCTTAAGACGGCATAAATAAGAATAGAACTATCAGGTCAACTATAAGCATTGTCCACAAAGATGGGGCAAACAACACTTCGCCTTGGAAGATGTATATAGATAGTTCAAAAGGGGAACCTATTGGACTATGATCCAGGGTGACAAAAATCATCACTTTTTATTGACAGATTTAAGGGTATTGAATTCAACGATATCCAGTCCTCGGTAAGGTATTAATATAGTCTAACAAATACAAAACTGAAGTATAACAAGACATCCATATATCAATGAAAGATCTAAATTTAATGGTATAATGATGCATCGCGTTCTGATAGTGATACTTCTGTATCTTTATTTATGCATATGAATACATAAAATACAAGCCGTATACAAGCTTGATGATGTGTATACAGCCATTAATGTTGGTAACAGTAAGGCTATGTAATTTCTATGATTATTGTGTCCCAAAGGTTCCTGTACCACCATGTTCTTCTCTTCCTCGTGTTCCATCATTGTAGTTCTTAGTTTTCCTGACCTCCTTATCTTGGTGTAATATTATAAGTACAAGATGAAATATCATACAAGTTGATTTCAGTAATAATGCTGTTTACAGATACTCTCAATATGGCTTTAGAGTAACCTCTCGTGTCAATGCCATCTGCTTTGATACCATAGTTTGGGCTTGTGCTTTTCTATACATTTAGGTACGTGATTATTTCTATGTAGATTATCTTAGTTTATTCCCCTGGTTGTAAAAGAGTATTATTTTTCTTGGCTGCATCACCTACATGGTTTGTCCAAATTAAGCAATTGTAATGTCTGGCAGAAAGTAGGCAATGCTATATTTCCTTTTCTCTGAACTAGTCAAGCGTGCTCTTTATGCTAGATATCCTGTTTTATCAGCAGATGTTGACAGGTTAGATAGCAGGTACTTGCTTGCTTGTTCCCTGTTTGATCATCTCCAACATATTGCAGTCTGCACGATTTTACTAACATTTATAAAAGTTATTTTGATCTTTCATTGTAGGAATCCAGTGCTGTTTTACATGTCAAAAAGACGATTTTACTAACATTTATAAAAGTTATTTTTGATCTTTCATTGTAGAAATTATGTACCCTTACTTGTCTTCTTGTAGTTAGTGTGTTACATTCCAAGAAAAAGGGTACTATGAATGAAAACAATTTTCTGAACTAATTAATTGTAGGAATCCAGTGCTATTTTACATGTAAAAAGGACAAGCAATATAAAATGTAAAAGAGCCTCCAAAATGTACTAAATCTTGCAGCAACTAAAAAAAAGAAAAGGATTATGTACACCAGAAAATCCAATGAAAGTTAAGGAGTGTCACATTTATATCATTAAATTCAGATTTTTAAGCACAAAAATATATAATTACGTACAGTTTGTGTAATGGCAAACAAAAACATGAAAATGAATGAAAAACCTTACTAGCAAAAGCAAAGACTGGTTTTCTTCTTAGAGTACAGATTGGCTCCTGACAAGTCTAACTTATAGGATTGGAAGGTAAGACCAAGTGTATTTTTTATTAGATTTGAAATAGCAGATTATACCGACCATTCAATACTACAAAAAAAAGATTAGAAAATACAAGAAAAGAGGCTGAAGTTGTAGGCTATAACAGTAACCTACAAGTAACGACTAATTTTCAATATTAACCATAAACTTCTTTCAGCTAGTGCCGGTGATACACACTTCAAAAAGCTGCAAGCTTCTGTGAATGCCAATATAACGGATCCACTTAAAACCATGGATTTAGTAAACAAGTATGAAATGCAAAATAGGTGGCAACACGATCGTCAGAAAAGTACATAAAAGGATAACAAACTAATTCCCATATTAAAACAATGTAAAGCATCCACCTGCATCATCAAGTACAAAAGCATATTCAGATCTTTCTTATCGCTGCTACATTTACAGTTACTCATTTCCATGTATTGAACAATTATAAATAAAAACAATGCTCAACTGCTCATACAAGATGGGAAAGGGAAGCTACAAAGAAATAAAGAATGGCACGTATAGCTAAACATAAGTAGTCATCTTTCTGAACTCTATAAGAGACCTAGGAGGGCTCACCCCTACAGCTAGTTGACTCCACATTCAGCCAACTTAGTCCCGGTCGAACACTCCAATCATAGGGTCACCCCTTTGGCTTTGGACTAACCAGTCCGGGGATGAATGCCCAAATATCGACATCACCACATATGTGGCTCACTTGCAACTATGATACCATTTGTAAGCGACCTAAGAGAACTTAACCCTAAATGCTAGTTGTTAGGAGCGAATCCAAACCTCTTATAAACCCAAATTGACTCCTCATTTAGTCAAATGTGGAACAAAGGGACCCTAGCCATTCCAAACTACCAGCACTTTAATTGTATAGGAAAAAAGACTTAAAATAAATGAATAAATAAACAAATTTGTGCACGCCTAAACCTTTGTGAAGACGTAATTCGCCCGCGCTTTGTTTCTTTCCAGGCGCTCGTCCATTCGCATTTGCAGCTTCCTCCTTCTTCTGGTCCTTGATCTTGAAAAGCCTTATCATTTTCCTACACAAGCAAGAAAGAAGAAAAAAACCAAAAAAATCGTCAATCAGTCTGCAATTCTTCGATCATCAAGATCACAATCAAGATTTACGCCTCGACTCGCACGATCTATCTATTGTAAGGATCCGACACCAAAACTGACAACGACCGAATACAATTCGATCGGCGAATTGAGCGATCGACAACAACAAACAAGAAAAGGTAGCCCTAAAAACTTAACAAAAGAAAAAAGTTAGCGCTTCGGATGATGAAATCGAGGGCTAGGGTTCCGAGAAGTCACCTTTTTGGGGAATTTCGAGAGGAGAGACTGGAGAGAGAAAGAGAGAGAGAGAGTCGGGGGAAAGGGGTACAATGGGCGCAGCAGCGTGGAGAGTGGGAGATACACGGGGCAAACAGCTGGGGGTTATTATAGGTCAAAGCATTTGGAGGCCCACTGGGTTAATAATGGGGTAATTATGACATAACCACCATTAACTTTATAAATGTTACTTAAGCCCCCTAAGGGCTGTTTGGCTCCTCCCGGTAAAAGGAGATGAAAGTTACTGTAGTGCAGAATCAGAGATGATTCTTGATTCTGATGCTACAGTAACTTTCCTCCAAAATCCTCTCTTTTGGAGAGGCTTTGTTGCAAAGCTGCCATCTAGGATTTTTTTTTTGCCACGTCAGCATCTACTTGCACAACCAAACAATGTAAAAAAGGGGAAAGTTACTGTAGCTCTGACAACTACGGTGACTTTCACCCCCAAAACATCCAACCAAACAGCCCCTAAATCCTTGGGGCTTATCACAAAACACCTTCACACCTTTGTAATTTTCAACGTACCTCCTAGCGGCATAGTGGCGGTCTGAAACTTTATAATAAGTTTTATGGGGATTTTCTACAAAATAATGATGAAAGTTTGCTGGAATCTATACTACTGTAAAAAGAGGATTGTGGTGTTAAAACTTTTAATTTCATTTTTTGTCCTCTCAAATTTTGATAAATTTTAACTATGTCATTATCTCTAATTAATTTTTCATTAAATAAATATAACTTCTTATTAATTATGCACCTCCTCACCTTCCTAAATAATTATAATTGCCAATAATATTATAACTATTAATTGTTTAAAATAAATAATAAAATAATTTATAAACTAAGTATACGTAACTATTAGTAGTAATCAATTTAATTATTAAAATAATTATTTATGAATCATAAGAAAATAGTTAAAAGAATAGTATAAATAGAATAATATATTACTAAACTATTAAGAATTATATTATAATTCAATGAGTAATAAAATAAATAGAATAAATATTTAATCGCATAAATATTGTAATTATTTGAATAATATCATATAAATTATGAATTACGCTATTTATTTAGTATTATATTGTTAAATAAATTAAATAAGTAATTTAATATTATTTTTAGAGTATTTCTTCAAAGATGATTATATGATACTGAATAATCTATACTAGGAAATGATTGAAAACTAACCTTTCCACAAAAGAATTATTTTATAGTAATAATAGTTCTATTAATTGTTAATGATAGTATAATAAAATTTTATAAAATATTTATAGTACTAAATTATTTAAGAGCATAATTAAAAAAAATAAAATTAGATAAATATTCTATAGTATATCAATAGTATAGTTGATTTAATAGTATTACTTAAACTAAGAATTATAATATTGTATAAGGTAAATTACAGTAAAGCCCCATGAACTTTTAGCATTTTGTAATAACTAGACCCTATGAACTTTTGAAATCACACTAAACCCCTAATAACTTTTGTGGAAAGCCCCTAATATCTTTTAAATAAATTACATCAAACCCCAATAACTTTCAAAATGCCCGTTTATGTCATTTTACGGATCTAATTTATAGGGGTTTTCTATAAAATTTAGAAAGTTATTGGGGGTTTTCGTTGAAACAGAAAAGTCATTAGGGGTTAAGTATGATTTTGAAGTTCATGGAGGCTGAAAGTTCATAACGGTTTAGTGTAATTTACCTTACTAAATAATTATAATGAGAAGTAACTGCTGAAATATGTTGCAAGTATTAAGTATAACTGTTTAGGGAACATCATGAAAAAGCTAGCAAGATTAATGAAGCTTATTTAATTTAGAGTTAAGTTAATAACTTTCAAGTTGGAGGGGCATATTTAAGAGAACTTAAAAAATTGACAATTTTATTTAAGAATAATTTTAGGTTTGAAGGACTTGTTTAAAAAAAGATTAGCAATGAGCGATCATTATAAGAAAAACATCTAATTATAATAACTACACAATAATAATTAATTAATACATTTCTTTTTAAACAATCTTATTATATAATTTTATTTATTAATACATAGTTTTATTATTTAATAAAAAATTTAAAACTTAAAACATGTACATTCACGTGCTTTGCACGTGCACTAGACTAGTTTTTTTTAAAAAGTCTTTCAATATGCTTTAAAAAAATAGGAATTATCCAATTGGGTGGGATCATGTTTGCAACTGCAATAGTTATCTGAGTATTTAGTGCAACTTTAGAAGTTATTAGAGATTTACTATAAAGTACTGAAAGTGTTTTAGAGTTTAGCGTAACTTATCCAATAATAAATTATTTAATTAAACTTAGCTTTCTTATACTCGATGTATTTTTTAAGTAAGTCTACCTTATTCGAAAAATAAAAATCAAGCCATGAAAGATTTCAGATTGAAAATCTATTTAAACTTTATCCATCCTTTATATATAATGAGAAACCAGTGGTCCTCCTAAAGGTAGAAAAAACTATTTATGTCATATCAAAATATAGACACGCGTCCCTCTATCTTATTAAAATATGACAAGTGGATGCCTAATTTTATATTCTGCTAATTAAAAATTATCATCAAATTAAACTTTCCATAACTAGAAATATGTATAATAATTAAATATTTGATAATCCTAATTAAATTATGATATTGCTCATAAAAATCTCATAATCATATCCTACATTTATATATAAAGAAGTATTATGCCCATGTTCGCAACGGTGTGGTTTACATGTAGAAAAGGGAATATGGAGCAACTAGTGGAGAAAAACCGACGTAATTAGTTTGGAAGGCTAGATGTCTATTTTTTTAATATTAGTCCTTTTAGTTACTTTATAATGATATTTTGCAATTTTTAGATTACTCAAGGGGTTGTTTGTAATTTTGAAAATTTTAAAGGGATGTTGGTAATTTTCACATTTTACGGGGTTATTTATAATTTCCATACTTTTAAGGAGATGTTTGTAATTTTTGTATTTTTAGTGGTATGTTAGAAAGTTTTTAAATTTTTTATAATTTCTAATTTTAAGGGGGGGTTATTTGTAATTTTTTGGATTCTTCAAAGGGGTTTGGTAAAGTTTTGATTTGTTTAGGATGTTTTTTTAGTATTTGGATTTTACAAGTTCTTTTGCAATTTTCAAACTTTTCAGGGTTTTTGCCATTTCAAAGTTTTAAATATTTGTTTGCAATTTTCTAATATTTTAGGGGTTGCTTGTAATTTTATTATCTTTTAGGTGGTTGTTTGTAATTTTCATATTTTTAGGGGCCTATCTGTAATATTTGGATTTTTTAACAGATCATATTTTCCTAGGAGCTTTTAGCAGTTTTTAAATTTTTTTAGGGGCCTATCTGTAATATTTTCCTAGGAGCTTTTAGCAGTTTTTAAAATTTTTAACAGATCATGTTTGCAACTGCAATTTTCTGATTTTTCAATTTTCGTGTTTTAAAAGGTTATTTGTAATTATCATATGCCTTTGGGGGTTGTCTATAATTTTTCAATTTTAAGGGACTTCACAAATTTAAGTATTTTTAGGGGCTGTCTATATTTGTTTATGAGGCTATTTGTAATTTTTAAATTTTTTAGGAGACGCTTTGTAGATTTTGTTTTCTCATAAGCTTCTTAGTAAATTTTTTATTTTTAAAAATATAATTTGATACCTGTATAATTATTCATATATTATTTTATATACAGAGACTCTCACCGTAGTTCCCTTCGAACTCCATCAAATAAGCAATCAATGCGATAAACTGCTTGCACAACAGATAAAATTATTGTCAGAGTAGACCAAATAACAGACAGCATAGTCCATAATATATATGATAACAGGCATGCTCTAAGATAACCAATTATGCTAGTCGCTACCCATGCATAGTCTGCACTTCAAGTTATAAACGCAACACAGAAGTAGATGTGGGTTATCTGTCATAAATTGATGTTCTGCAAACATCGAGATTCTAAACAGGAAAAGGGTAAGGAGAAGAGAGAGATTATCGCAGTAAGTTAACAACAGAAGATGAAGTAGCGTAACATGGGGTAACCTGCAAAATCCAATTCAACTTATATTGCCGTAGAATGAATTCATTGACCGCATGCAGTCCAACCTGAAAAAGCAGAAAGTGAAAGGTGCCTTCTTTTAGCTGAAAATCAAACGAAAAATTTGGAACTTTACAAGCTGATCATCCCTTAAAGTTCATGCTTGTAACATTGAGGGTTGTCTTACAACTTTTCCATTCATGGCATGTGCCAAATTGTAGTACCTGCTACACATGAAATGCATTAACCATATATAGGAAGCAAATGCACATAGATGGCGTAAGGTCGACACTAGACTTCCTTGATCCCTTTGATCTTGGCACTTATCGTGACCTCGTCTCCTGCACACACTGCAGCAGCCTTCACTTCTTAAATTGTAGCCAAATCGTCACCATATTAGTGAAAGAAAACAACATGAGTATAAATTGTACGTGCAAAAGAATGGGCATTTGCTTCTTGATGCAATGATTTTTTTGACATGGGACTGCTTTCTGACGTTGTGAGATTTTGCAATGATTATCCAATTCTTACGCTTGGGGGTTTATTCCACTTGAACCATGTGCTGAACAAGTGGGCGGGCATCCGAATCAGTGTTGAAGAATAGCATGGGAAATTCAAGTATTCAAAATGTTGCCAGCAATTGGTAAAACCTTTTCTGTTTTGGTTGGTCTCTTTTACCCATCCATAGCTTAACTTATTCCTTGAATTTCAGTTTCATTTGATGCAGATTATGTCGTGCACCGTGAATTGGTATCAGTCATGGATGTTTCACTGTGTCTTGAATCAATGTGATATATGCTTCTTACTGAAGAAGCGTGTCAAGCATGAAAATGTGAAGTTGCAAAAACAAAGGAGGTGCAATTTCATCTCTCTGATCCTGTGATTTGATAACCTACCATTTTATTTGGTGAGCATTTTTATTGACCTTACATGTGCCTTTCCTCTCTGCAGATCAAATCGGAGCTTTATAGTTGGACTGCCTGTCATTTCTCGGGCAGTCCTTCGGTATGTCATTAACAGATCGTAATATCCGAGGAAATATGTTATGGTTAATTGAGATTGGTACTTAGCACTGCAACTGTCGTCTAAGCATTTTATTTATATCCTCATTATTGCTCATTCTAACAAAAGTGTAAATAAAGCCAATCTGTTTGGGAAAATAGGCTAAAACATGAGCGCTGCTGAACAAACTCGTTTTCTGCATTATCTGACTCCTCTCGATGAAGCTGATTGTTCTCTGCATTCCCTAATAGCTGGTCGTTATTGTCAAAATATGGCCAATCGAGTAGCAATCACCACAGCCTTTGTTATGTACAGCTAATAATGTGTTTTGCGTTGTAAAATATTTGTAATGGTGAGCTTGTGGATTGTAAAAACCGATTATATATTCAGTTTGCTCTGAACTTCCATCATCAGTAGGTTATATATGTTTTGAGATAGCTATGTGATATGAAGTGCTAGGCTTGACTTGTGCACGGGACTTGTCTTATGCATGGGTCTCTGCTATCGCGTAACCCGTATTTATAAGTTTTTGCTGTAGTTTCGGGGCATGACAGCCTTGCATTCCCTAATAGCTAAAAAATGATCATATAAATTAGTCTTATGTGTAAAAGTAGACGTGCAACAGTTTTTTGGGTTAACCCAAACGCAAATCTGTTCTCGTACAGCTAGTGACACCAGGCACCAGGCTCTTGTTAGGGATTTTACTCTCCCGCGTACTATGATCTGCACAACTCGGAAGCTAATCAACAATCCACAAGATAGAAATATCACAATCAAGAAGGAACACCGAGATTTACGTAGTTCGGCCAACTAACTTCGACCTACATCCACGGGGCAACAATACGAGAAATTCACTATGTATCAGGGAGAACAACAAGAGGAACCAGTCAACTCTCGTCTCTCAATCTCTCAACCTCACATACATAATCAACTCTCGTATTCTCTCCAAAATCCTCTCCTTACAATCTTTTGAACGAACAAAGACTGCAAAACCTTCTCCAAATATTGTAATCTTTTGTACGAACAAAGACTATGAAATCCTCGCCTCTTGCACAATATTCTTGAATTAGGCTACGCTCTCTGCTAACCTAGATTACATGAATATTAGCTCTCTCTCCTTCTCATTGGTTTTTCCTCCAACAATAGAAGAATATATATAGGGAAATCAAAATACTATCCCTAGCCAAACTTCCTAATTAGAATAGGATATAAACTCCTAATCATGATGAGATCCAATCTCCTAATCATGATAGATCTCTAACCCTATCTAATTCTCATGAAGTTATACAAAGAATCAAAGACACAATCCCAACAGCTTTGGGGAAAGAAATCATGCAATTAAAATTAATGATGAAACTTAAAATTTGCATCGAAGAGATAAATTTGAAAAATTAGAGAAGGCGGAAAGACGACATGAAATTCTAATTAGCTTTTCAGTTGTAGTGAAAATGATTCATCAAGATAGTGCAGCAGGGCTTGAATTGAGGGAGAGTTACTTGAGTCTGCGAGCTTAGTTGAAAGAAGGCAAATGAGGTAGAGAGAAAGGAGGTGAAGGGTGGAAAATGCAAAAGGTACCACGTCTCTACTTTTGCTCGTATCTCTTCAATTATTCCCCAATTGGCCGCGTAACTCCACTCAAGATACATCTCCGCTAAATCACCTCTCCAAACCACAAATATCATAGCTCGTGCTATAGATCTCACTTTCGTAAAAGTACCCTCATTTCCTTTTGTTATTCTATTTCTCCTGCTTCAACAACCAGGAAGTTGGAATCATGAATGCAATAATGTCGACGATGAACAGGTTCTCCAAACCAAAGATAAAGCATAAAAGAAGTATGCGGATTTGCCCAAAACTTAATATGTAAAGACTGGAAGAGAAGTCCGGCAATGAGAGGGGATCCTTGCATTGTGGATCACAATTAGCTATGCAGGTAGACCATGACTCTGATACGCAATCAAGGACTGATCCAGAATTTGACGCGATCTGTGAGCCTGGTTTAGAGAGACATGGTTTATCTAACCCCTTGTTAAATAAAAGACATGATTTACGAGTGTTACCTAATCAAAACGCAGCAAAGTCGTTAGCTTGAGTTGAAAGACTCAGAGCATGTTTTGCCTTATGTAAAAAGATACGGTTATTGCGTTCATTCCAAATCACCCACAGAGTGACACTACTATTAACATCCCATTCTAGTCATTGACTAGCAGGAACTTTAAGATTCCTCCAAGATGACCACAACTGATCCAGAGAAGATATATCACTAAGAATAACAGGTAGAGAAAACTTGTGCACAATTGATCTCCAAATAGAAGATACAAAAGAGCATTGTAAGAAAATATGATCATGATTTTCATTTTCAATACCGCACAGAAGACAAGTAGGCTCAAGGACTACCCCCTTGTAGATTAATCTATCTCTAGTATTTAACTTTTTCTTTAACACAAGCTAAAGAAAGATTTTGACTTTATGTGGAACATGCAACTTCCATATATCACCATAAGTATATCTCAATCCACCATCAATATAAAATTGATAAGAAGATTTACCTGAGAACTTTTTGAGGTATCCCAGTTCTATAACCTCACATCTTCACAGTTATCATCATCCAAATTTTCAATTAATCTTCTCAGCTTAAAGTAAGATACAACTCTACTGCCTGTTAGTTACCTGAGAACTTTTTAGGGATCAACACAATATGAGCATAATTGAGCCTATCAATGTTCAAATTACAATTATAAACTTCAATGAGAATTCTAAGCAAATCATATCGTACAACCTCCTAGAAATCCTGAAAGAAGGAGACTGAAAAACCATCTAGACCAAGTGCTTTATCCCCATTCATAGTAAACGCTATCTTTTTTATTTCACCTAACAAAAAGGGCTGCTCTAAAGCTGCAGAATCGCACACAGGAGGAGGGAGTAATTTCTCCCAATCCACATTAATTCTATGTTCCACTTGATTACCAAAAATTTCTTTATAGTAATCATGAAAAGCTTCAGCAATGCCTTCAGGAGAAGATATTTCTACATCATTAATTTTCGCACAAAGGAATAGAATTATACCGCTTTCTTCCATTGGCAATTTTGGGGTAGCAAGCTATATTGAGATCCTCTTTCTTCCATTGAGATCCCCTTCTTTAAGCCAGTGTGTTTTAGCTTTTTTTGTTCACTTGTAATTGATATCTTAAATGTAAGGATACCCTCCTATAGCAAATGAATTGTGGCTTTTTCCCCCCTTCCAATTCCTCTTTAAGGAAATGTCCCCCAATTTTACATGCAACTATTTTGCTTTTATAGAGTTAATTTGTATGAAAATACAGAAAACTTTTGTCCTTAGTTCAATACTAGCAGTTACTTGTGATCTCGCGGACTCATGCATCCGTGCTGTCTTGCTGTTTGTCAGCTCAATCCTAGTTGTTTATGAGTTAATGTGTAACTATGTTAACCTTGGAGTTAATCCTAACCATTCATATACCTAAGTCAGAGTCAAAGAAATTATTGCTTTGAATTTTTGTTATTCTCCTCATCTGTTTTTCTTTATTTTATTTTATTATATGGTATCTAAGGGATCCACTTGTCGCTGACATTAATAGGAGAACAAGAATACGTAATCTTCATTTCAATTGGCTTGTCCACATAGATGCAAGGCATCGTGGCCCGGGATAAGCTGTTCTCTTTTATAAAAGAAATAAATCTTTTTGAAGCCACTCCTCCTTTAAAAAAAAGGTACAATTGAGATGGTGGTGCAATTGCCATGCAAGAGCCCAAACAGTGTTCATCCTCTCACTTATGTTATGTCCACTGCTTCCGACTCAGCTTCCCAAAAAGTTCAAACCAGCACCAGATATTGCTCCATGATCCAAATTGAGTCACTTAGCACTAACTTTATAAAAGGATATCCATAGTTTGGTGATTTGGTTTGGCCATAAGTTTAGTGACATTGAGATTTAATATTAGTTAGCAACTAGAGAAGGTTGTGAGTAAATGGTCTCGTATTTTAGTTCGGATAATTAGCCAATAATACAATTCCCTTTGCTTTTAAATTATGAGTAAATGGTCTGTTAAAAAAACTGTCATGAGTCTTTTATTAAAGAAAACTACTATGCATTTTTTTTTCATTAAATCATAACGTCTTAAGACACTCAGGGTAATTAAATTGTCATATATTTCGCACACAACATATTTGGATAATTTGAAATTTATATATTTTATATATTTTCTTATTATCCTTGTGAAATATTTGTTGCAGTTGTCATGAACTTTTTAAATTAGAGAAAAATATCATGATTTTTCACTAAATTGCTAGGTTTGGTGACGATTTAGAAAGTCGTCACGTGGAAAATAATTTACATGTGTTATGTTTTAGATAATTGTCATATGTACTTTATATATTGTTTATATTATCCTCATAGCATTTTTTGATTGATAGTTATTAACAAGTATAATCTAAACCTTTCATTACAACAATTTCTATTAATTTAAGGTTTCTAAAAAATCACGTTAGGTTTGTCTAATAAAACTTTATTCCCTCCAAAGTTTATTTTGGTTGCGTAAAATTAATCCAATGTTTAATGCACCAATCAAGCAAAAACATATAGTCTTTCTCATCTATACTAGTTGGTGTGATTGTCTAAAGTCATGTCACTAATCCTATCCATTTGAGAACAACAAATATATTAAAACAACCCAAGATCAAACCAAATACACAACCTAAATAGTTAATTACGAAGCCACTCCGGCAATCAAGCTCATCAAATTCCCACTCTCGCTATATTTTAACCAAATACATTTCATCATTACATTATATACCATATCAACATGCATACGTCACCAAACAGAATATTCAATAAAACCAACATCCAACATTTATGTCCGCACGACCCCTTCGAGGTTCAATAGTTGGGTCTCTCGAGATGACAAGCGGCGACTTTGAGCTCCGCCACTGGCGCTCGCTCTCCCGCCAAAACTCCCTCCCCTCCGATCCGCTGACGTCACCTCCGCCGTCGGCTAACGGCTACACCAGCATGTCGCAGCTCATCACCTCCTCCACCGTTAACAGCGCCGTTAACTCCACGTCAGCGGTCGAGATTCGGATCCGTAACCGTTTAGTTAAGCAGGCAGCATATGCTTATCTTCAGCCGGCGCCGTCGACGGCGGAGAATTCGTGTCGGCAGAGGCGGCGCTGTTGCCGGTGGTTTGGCCTCCGACGAGCTCTTGGTGTTATTGGATCCTGGTTTGGGTTCATCCGGCGGTTTCTTCGCCCGACCCGCATCCGCAAGCAGCAGGGTAGCTGATCCGTTGACGGTGTGTCAAGTTTTTTTGGGTAAATTTCACATAACCCCCTGTCTTTTGTACAGTTGGACAAAGGAACCCTGAAGTTTAGAAGTGTTGCTTGACCCTCCAACTTTTGGCTGCGTCACAAAATCCCTAAATACTTGCAATTATGTCAACATATCCACCTAGCGTTTAAAAAACACCCAAAATTTCAACATACTACCAACATTGTTTTAACTAAACCCCTCGAACTTTCAACATTATTTTCAAAAGACACAAACATTCAACATTATTTTCAGAAAAAACTCATGAACTTTCGATAAAGTTTTGGAAAACCCTGATTTACACTGTTAGCGTGGTTTTCTTGAAAAAATTTGCAAATGTTTAGGGGATTTTGTGACGGGCCCGGTGTTTCTAGGGAATAAGTGACACTTTTAAAGTTCAGAAGGTTATCTCAAAGTGGGCCGAAAGACAACGGGTTATGTCGATTTCTCCTTTTTGCCAATTGGCCCAGTGTATTGTAAAAAGATCTCATTCATTTCTCGCACGTGTATATAGAAAATAAATGCTGTAGAGAATGTTTTATAGAAAATCAGAAAACCATAGTCTTTTGGGAAAGCTTTAGAATGAGATATTAAGGAGAAAGGATAAACTAGTTAATCTAACAGAATAAAGGAGTATCACAATCTTTTTTTTCTTTATACTTTCTCTGCTTCGGAATAAATTGCATTAATATTATTTTCATTGTAAATAAAGTGACTGCCTCTCAATCTAATACTATTATAAAAATGAGTTGTCATGTTAAAACATTTCTTCTCAAAGTACTCTCCAAAATACATGCATACATAAATAAAACACATACATACATTCTCCAAAATACATATGAACATACATGTATACTTAAATAAAAATAATTATTATTATTTATAATTATCTTATTAATAGGTTTATTAATTAAATCCCTTTATGTTCTACATTTAATATCTTAAATGACCTCCTCCATCCACTCTCTCCACTATTTCACAAGTCCTTTTAATTCATACTATTACTATTACTTTTATACATGAAAGTCATTAATAAAACATTTTCCACCATCTCTCCTCCTGCCTAAGAAATGTTCTCATGCATCTAGGAATTAAAAACGCCTCCTCTCTTGTGCAATTATTATCAGAGTGAATCTAATACTATTCTAAAAGTGTGCTGGATGTTGAAATATTTCTTCCAAAAATATCTTTAAATGTGTGTGTGATTGTAAAAATGATATTTATATTCTTATGGGTATCAATAAACTTTGTGTCTCTTGATGGTAAAAAAATAAATACATGAACATACATATACATACATACATGACATGATAAAGAATATAATAAATGCTATAAATACTTTCAAACTAATGAATACATTTGAGATGCTTATCAAGGAAGACAAATAATAAAGAAGGGGAAAAATCAGTAACGTTTCATGCTCTTAAGAAACCCATCAACTCCTTCATAATTCCTCGTAACTTCTCACTAAATGTACATCTCCTTACATGATCTGTGATCTCCACTAATCCTCTTTAATGCCCCTACTAATCACGGCTATAACTATCATCCCTCTAAATTCCCTTCTAAGTAACCTCCTCTCCTCTCTCTATAAAATATCATCAAAGAAATCAAAACAGAATATACATCTCCTTGATTCTTCTACTGGCAGGTTGAGAGAAAAGAAAAATAAGAGTGTGTGTGTGTGTCCTTGATTCTTAAGCTTCGAGCGGTTCATGATAATCTCAGTCACTGGAAGGAAGGAGATGGAGGCGTGGCGATGAAAGATGAGATTAGATGATGTAGAACGCACTGCAAATATATTTATGGAGAAACAGAACCGTCATAAGCCCAAACGCGGGCCCGGTCAGGAAAATAACTCGCAACGAAGAACAGACCGTATCTCCCAAACCGTACGTCGGAATTGGACGAATATATATGAAAATCGCGTATTTTTCCGAGACGGAGTCAACCAAACCTACCGTTGTTCAGTTTGCCGCCGTCCGTTTCACAAAATTCCCTCCGGATTGAGAGATATCAGGGTTTTTGTCTGTTTTTTTACTATTTTAGGTAATGTTTTAGGAGTCTATTTTGATTAGGAAGTAAATCCGGTTTGATTCTAAATTTGACCGACTTACTTTTCTAATCATAGGAAGTCTTTTAAGAAGAGTTTTCCTATTTCTATTTTTGGTAAAGTTCGGGTCATAGTAGGAGTCTATTTCTATTTTTGGTAAAGTTCGGGTTATAGTAGAAGCCTAGTTTACTTTTCTATTTAAGAAGAGTCTTGCAAGCCTTTGAGGCATATTACTTTTATCAATAAAATTGCTCTTTAATATTTTCTTCGTGGATTCGACGTTCTTCGTGGATTCGGAGATAGTTCTTTGTGGATTCAGAGAACACCCCTTGGTGGATTCTGAGGTTTATCACTTCCGCGCTACGTCAGTAGCTAACTGATTAATTAAACTCTTGAACTCATTCAAGTCTCTGCTATGCTGCTTCATTCTTTGAACTTTAAGTTCACCAACCGCCTCATAATAAATGCATTATTTCCAGCGGTCTTCTGCTCGTAGAGATCCTCAAGTTTCTTCCAAAGAGACTTTGCATTAGCCTCACTCGATACATGATGAAACACACCAACATCGATCCACACCCGAATGTAACCGATCGCCTTCTGGTATTTTTTTCTCCCATTCTTTATCGATAATCTTTTATGGCTTGGCTTCATCTCCCTCAATAGGATCATGTAAATCTTTGCAATACATAATATCTTACATCTTAGACTTTCATACTTGCCAATTGGAACCATCCAATTTTATCATTGTGCTAAAACTCTCCATCTTTTCCATCTCAAGAAAAGCCTCGAACCATGGCTCTGATACCACTTGTTAGGAATTTTATGGAGATTAATCTACGGAATTAAACACTAAAATAAATAACGGCACCAACGAAAATACCACACACAAGAAAATACCACCAAGCACCAAGATTTAACGTGGTTTAGCAAATCGTGCCTACGTCCACGAGGCAATCTAGAGAGAAATATTCCACTATGAATCAAGAGTACAAGCCCTCAAAGTTATACCCAAACTTGAGGATTAAACCACAAGAGAAAAATATAGTGTTACTTTTAGGGCACCAAAACCCTAAGACCCGTCTCAACTCAAATCTCTAACACCAATGGAGAAATTAACACTGTACGCTTGACGGCGTGGTCATTATGAAGAAAACGTCATTTGAAGTACTGCAATAAGACAACCGGATAATCCAGAAATTACGTTTCTTTCTCCTCTCTTTTTCTTTCTCCTGGCCTTGAGAACAGCGTCCACTTTATGTTTTGCTCTTTGTTCTTGGAAAAACTAACTACAGGGTTCTCATGAACCGAATTCCTTTTAAAAAAGGAATATTAACCCCAAGTCCTTCAATCCAATTTCAATTTCATATGTGCCCCCCAAGTCCTTTCTCTAATAGGATTTAATAAGATGGACCACATGTGGGCGTTGCTTTGGGCTGGACCCACAACAGAAGAATCTAAAAAAATAAGCCACTCTAAGAATGTGTTTGGCAATGCTTTAAATTTCGGCTAGACTTGGGTGTTTCTTCGTTTTGTAAAACATTGGATTAGCATTGATGCAGTTTTTGTAGGTCAAATTTTTGTCACTATACCAGTTATGAGTGGACCACCCCTTTCCTCGTTTAAAGTAGAATTTGTTTAGGATAGAACTGGATCATAACTGGTCCTGATCTAATTTTGGGTGGATTGCCAAACACACTCTAAATTTTAAAAAAAAAATGTGAAATGATCTGACTCAAACATATAATTGAAATTTTTCTGCTATTAAAAGAATGAGCATAATTTATAATAGTATGATGATAGTTATATTTGGTATTGGTGATAAGTGTCACGAAGATTACTATATGAAGAATTGAATAGATAAGCATACAAAATATATAAAGCTTACATTTTTGTACCAAACCTTTTCTCGAAAGTTCTTAAAATAAATTGCTACATGTAGCTCGGACAGACATCGTTTAAAAATTCCCCAACATTATCAAAAACATCTAAACAAAGAAGCATATAGTATAAGAAAACATCCCTTGGCAGGACACTCTGCTTTCTAGATGTAGCCCTCTGCATGACGCTTAAGATACCAATATTCTTTCCCATTTCTTTTGGTAGAAAAGCTGCAATAAGGTTTCTTGGTCCTTTATTTCT
Source organism: Asparagus racemosus (assembly GCA_037177215.1). Lineage (NCBI taxonomy): Eukaryota > Viridiplantae > Streptophyta > Magnoliopsida > Asparagales > Asparagaceae > Asparagus > Asparagus racemosus. The sequence continues at coordinate 5,050,834 of JBAKGM010000081.1, read as the reverse complement.
TTCTTATCTGAATCTGATGTACTTTTTTTTAGTTTTTTTCATTGTCTATAAACCTTGCTTGCACGTTTAGTCTATTCATTTATATTATATCTAGAAAGTGCTTAAAATGTGTGATCCTAGGCAATAGTATATTAATATAAAGAGGAAGACATTGCACTGAAAATCGGGTAAAGCTCCATGCATATAGGAATAACAAACCATAACAATCAAAAGATTAAGTCGGATAAACCTCCATGAATAGGGGAATAACAAACGAAAACAATCAAAAGATACAAGCCCCCAATTACAAATGCAACAGACAAAACAAACCCAAGCTGAAATAATTAAAACAAGTCAAACAAACCAAGAACTCAAACACAATCAGTATCTGAAGACAAATTCAGATATAATTCAAACCAGACTCAACGTTGGTATGTCTGTATTACGGAAAACACAGTCTGCAGAATTGTGAGTACAATCACCAGCAATGCACCAGCCAGAGACAGCATAGACCAAGGATTCCTGAAATAAGTGTGCAGCAAGTTTGCCCACCATTTGTTCCACTTCCTCTGGGAATAGTCCTGCACTTTCTGACGAACTTCTTTCAGACTACTCGTAGGATCGACGGTCACCTCCTTTGTTATCCTGTTATTGAACAGCTCAGCGATCTGCTTGTCGCTCCCTAAAGAATTCTGTATTATACCTCGGGAGTGCAACAAACTGACATCCGCAGCTGAATCGATAATTTCATCCATGAAACAGACATAAGAGGTGATACCATGGTCTATGTTAGTATGCATATGCTCGAAAACCACCATATTGCGTAGCATGCATTCTGTAGCATCGTGGACGTCAAGCTCAGGGAGGTACAGGATGCCCGTACTTGGTTCGAAGCGGATGTCTCGGAAGCTTTTGGTTTTGCTCGTACGGAATCGGACTCCAGCCTCGCGCAGCTCTACAGCGCTACGGAGCACACCGGTATCCCCTACTTTCCTAGTCTGCCTTGTTTCGTTGTTTGGGGTCAGCAAGCTGTGGCGGAGGAGATCGAGTGCGTGGGCTCTCTGTCCCATTTTCTTCTCTGGTGCATCTGTACCTATTAAAAAGTTAAGCACCATCTTGTGGATATGGTCGTCGATATCCTGCACGCTCAGTTAAATTCATCATTTGCTCATTCAATCGGTTAATGCTGTGTGTCCGTATGTATATGTATACGTATACGTATGTGTGTCTGTTCAGAAAAGAAAAATGGGGGCGGCTGTGCCCCTGTCTGCACTCTGCACTTAGTTGGTGTGTTGCTGACTCATGCATATCTCTCAATCAAAATCATCAATATATGCATATCACAGTTGACAATATACCGTGTGAGATGTCAGCGACACACCAGCCAAGTACATTGTGTGGCAAACCAGCTCCCATTTAGATATTTAGGGATTAAGGATAGTTACCTCAGGGATTTCAGTGCGTCCGACTGAATATAGAGTCTTCAGTAGGAGCAAAGGCAGTTGGTTTTCAATCAGTAGCATATCCCTCCTAATGTAAGGCATTGTATGATTAACCCCATGTTCGCTAAAGAAGGGATCGGTGGAAGAGTAGCTCTTTTCAGGGTTTGCCGCATAGTCCAGTATCTCGAGCATGAAACATCCGTCAGTAATCATAAGCTTCAAGAAATGATAAGGACCATCTTTATCGCTCTTCCACTTCTTATCAAGGCGATAGTAGGAATCTTGCAGCTTCTTCATCACCTTATCTACTGCCGCCACGATCTCATCAAGCGGCTTGCCTGCTTTCCTAACAAAGTGGACGAGAGCTCTCTCCTTGTGGACTTCCATGTTCTTCAGTTCTTCATTGTCATGATGGTAGGGGCCAAATGAAACTAGCTCGGGTGTGAAAATCTTGGGAGAGAGGTCCCTCACAAAGGCAGGGACCCTGTATATGGACACATCCTTCCACAACTGCTCCTCTAGTGAAAGGTTGGGATTGTTGACACTGTTTTGCATCTTCTCCATCCACTCCTTCATGTTAGTGGTCAGGGTTGTATCGCATCCACACTCAATGTCGACAATCTCCATGGCAAAGTTTGAATTTGTTGAAGATCTTCAGATGCCTATATAACAAACTATGACCACCTGCACGTAGCTTCTAGTACTGTCAAAGATAGAAACAACAGGATCAAAGTGAAAAGAAACAAGCGGTTAAAGGAACTAGGAATTTGTGGCTTCACAAGCGAGGGTGGAAGGTATATTCCAGGCTTTAATAAACTTCTATGATACATATAAATGAAGGAGACAGGTTAAAGAACTCGGGAAGAGTATGAACGAAGGCTATAATATCTTTAAATACATAACAAAGACTGAGAGGGAATACTGATTGTTCAACGAGGTGTGCAATATTACAAAATTTTGAGTTCATATAAAGAACATAAAGGGAAAAAAAAACATCTTGAAAATTACATTCTCGGTCTACTCGATGTGGAAGCTGGTGAGTAGGAAGAAATGTGAAGGAATAACGTAAACAGTTATTTTATTGTCATGTCAATTGAAAGTCGTAAAGCATGATCTCAGATTTTATGTAGGACCTGGACAAAAAACCTGCACTCTGCAATCGACCCCATTTATTTGGAAAAAGGAAAAGGTAATATGATGAGAGTTGCAAGGACCACATAATTGATGAATGATCCATTTTACAGAAAAAAAGAAAGGAAAATGAGTGGAAGCACTGTTAAAAATCTTTATTCTCTCAATCACTGCCAAGACATCTTTAAATTGTGCTAAAGTGCTGAAAAATGGAGCCATGGAACATGTCTATTCTCCTAGACTATAAATGATGACCTGTAACATTTTGCGTCCTGAGGATCTCGTCACGGTACCAACGCTTGAGCTTTTTCAAGGGTCTACCTGTCGACACATATTATTATTGTGTTACAAAATATAGATCCGAATCTTACACAGACCGGAACCTCCCCTACGTCTCGGTAAGAATTGGCTGAGAGCATGATGCAATTATGCTTGTGCATAGGATTGGGTACTCCTATAGTCCCGTTAGCTATAGGATATGCAATCCTTGGAGATGGAGATAATAAGAATTGCAGTTGGAATTCGACTTTGTTTGAGACTAACTAGAGTGCGCTATGCGTAGGAATCAATTTTGGTAGCACAAGGCTCCAAACAACCGGTTCTCTTCGGTTTCATCATGGGCAAAAAGTCCGCAACTATCCATTTTGGGCTTATTTTGCTTCCTAATCCTTGAAGTTCCTAATCAATTAAACCAAAACACCGAAGTTATGGTGAGGATAAAAAGTTATATTTTTATATTTGAACATGCCGTTGCAGGTTGAGCGCCCTTTTTATGGGCCGAAAATCTGGACTCATGCAGCAGTGTTAATGTTTAGCAAATGTATTTTAAATTTGTGGTTAAATTTGTGGCTAGCGGGATTAGAACTAGGTTGCTCTGATATGACCATCTTAAAGTCCCTAACCAATTACCCCAAGCCTTCGAAGTTGTGGTGAGAGTTGAGAATTATATGTTAATATTTGAATACTACTCATTTAGCTTTGAGAAGCAACTACATAAGCATCAAAGTAGACAGGTTGCGAGGCAACATCAAGTACAAATTAGGAGAAGAAACTAAGAGTTTCTTTGAGAAGGCCTAAATCATACATTGGCTATCCATCGTCCATATAGTTTGAGAGAGATTGTATTGGCCGTTTGAGGTTTATTTGGATTAGTGATGGAGAGTTCCCCACCTTGATGCTATACACAATTTAATAGTAAAGTCATACTCCACTTTCACTCATGGACATAGGTTCAAAGTCCAATCACATTATATTATGTGTTTTACTTTCTTTATTATTATTATTATTATTATTATTGTTATTATTTTGTGATTATGTGTTATAGTTTTGTCAAGTCCGAAGATTCGTCATAACACATACATATCACTTGTTGAAGCAATCTCTAGCTTAATCAATTTGTTAGGACGTACTCCGTACAATAGCTCTTGTTTGAGTAATAGCAAACTCTTATTTGGTACTAACATTTAGTTGAGATGATATAGTACATGTGAAAACAGGTATATGAAAGTTATGACGTGAAACGATGCGAAAATTTGCATTTACACTGATTTCAACATTGGAGCCATCAATGGCCTACAGTGACCTCGATGGTGTACAGCGAACAATGGCAAAACTTTAAAAAGTTAACTTCGGACCATTGATGGTCTACGATGACCCATCGGTGGTCATGACCCCATCGACGGTGTACAATGGCCAATTGCATATTTTTAGATTCTAAGATTGAGATAAAGAGAAACTTTGGTCTTTAGATTCTAAGATTGAGATAGTTCAAGTCTTATTATTGCTCAATATGTTCTTTAATATATCTAAAGTGGTCAAATGAACTAGTATAATTCTTTTTACTATTTGCTTAACGTACTTTATAATGATATTTCACCATTTTGTGTGTAATTGTTTATATGATTTCTTTCGTATTCATGTGTTTTGTGATTGAATTTTAATCTCATGTGCTATTTTTTTATAAATTTTTGTGTAACCCAGTATGTATTTCTCTTCCTTTTTTTGGTTTTTAGCCATAGGTGTCCTCACCCCACATTGGAGATAGGACTAATCATGTTTGGGGCTGGTGGTTACCCCCTCCCCCCGGTAAGTCTTTCAGGTTTCAAACTCCGTCCAAGAGCCAGGAGCCCGCCTAGGGACTAGCTTGCCTACCATTAGCCCAATAACTTCTTGGTGTGTATTTCTCTCCCTTACACCTTTGAATAACTTTTATCTGGATTTTTCAAGTATAGAGTTTAACCATTGGAATGTTTTTCATCTTTTGATGATAACAAAATTGGGAGAAGATTTGGTGTGAATTTGAAAATTTTCTTTGCATGGGTGGAGTTTTTCAACTAAATATTTTTCAAGTGGTTTCATGTTTTGATTTACTTTGAAATTTTTTTAAAACATTCGATGCATTATTTTAGAGGGAGTTGTTACAACACCTATACATATTTACACTTTTCATGAATGCATGAATATTGTTAGGAATCTTGACCCCAATATGTGATTATTTTGATGATAATAAATATTACATGATTGTGTGTATTATGTGCTAACATTTGTTTTACAGTATTAGAGCTAAATCAACAATAATATTCAAAGAGATACTCAAGACATAAGATGAGTTCAAGGCAATATGAAGCAAAGAAGA
>JBAKGM010000081.1:5009809-5033725 GCA_037177215.1 Asparagus racemosus | reverse complement strand
AGAGAAAGAAAGAGAGACTGGTTGTATGTTGGGGATGAAGGGTAGTTTAGGAATTTTCAATTTATTGAGTAGGTACAATATAAAGAATGAATGTATAATACATATTGGGTTTAAAAATAAGTGGGATCAGAGATATTGGATGTTCTGATGTTTTGAAAAGTGGGTGGGTTTTTTAATAATTGAGGGTAAAAGTTTGGGTTCAAAGAGAAAAACCTCTTTTTTTTATGGATCATTGAACTTTATTTGGCTTTCTTTTGTCTTCATATCTGGGCTTCAATAAATGGTAGAAAATCAAGAATTTTGATTCTTTTGGGCTTTTATTCATTAATTCTTTATTAACCTGCAAATTAAGATAAAACATGTTTATTAGTGATGTTTTTATTTAAATAAAATAGATAATGAGGATAAAAAATATAATAAAAATGTGATTATTTATTTATATTATACTTTCTAGAAATAAGTTAAGAAATGTATTATATTTTTCATAAAATTAGAGAAGGGCATTTTCGTAACACAAATGAGCGAGGGGAGAGAGAGCGCCCTATAAAATCCCTCAACCCCCACAAACTAGGGTTTGGAACAGCCGCCGAACTGAAGAGCTCATTCCTTCTCCTCGATCAACCGTAACCATGGTATACTTTCTCCCTATTCGATTTCTTAAAAAAAAAAAAAAACTAATTTTGATCCGTGAGGATCGATCAAGATGCAATTTTTATGAAAATGGTTGTGAATTTCGATTGGATGCAGCCGAAGCAGATTCACGAGATCAAGGATTTTCTGTTGACGGCGAGGAGAAAGGACGCGAGATCAGTGAAGATCAAGAGGAGCAAAGACGTGGTCAAGTTCAAGGTCCGATGCTCAAAGTATCTCTACACTTTGTGTGTTCATGATGCTGAGAAGGCTGATAAGCTCAAGCAATCGCTTCCTCCAGGTGATTTTCTTTGGGCTTTTGAATGGTTAATATCAATTTATGAGAAATTATTTGTTATATTTTCGCAGATGTAGTGTGTGTTGATAAACAGATATCATCCAAAAAGTTTTCGCCTTTTGTGTAAAATTAAATCATAATTAAAGTTCATAGCTTTGCTAGATGCCCCTTATTTGTAGTAATTTGGAAGTCCAAGATAATGATAACTTTTTCTAGATTATTGTATGGTATTGGTCACTGGGGCTTTTCTAGACTTCAAAGAGTTGCTGAAGGTGACACGAAGAATAATGTAGTGTTGTTGGTAGTTGTGTGGCCTATTGAAAATTGATTGAAATTACAAGCACTTGGATTTTAGGTGTTAGTTGTGTTTGTAATGTTTCTGGTATCTCATCCTATGTAACCTGGGTACTTCTAATTTGAAGCGTACTGGCCCTATACCCATACACATACCCATACCCAAATTCCTAGGACACTCTTTGCATATATGCATACATTTATTCAGGCTTGTACTCAATTATACAATGCATGTTTAATGTTTCAATTTAAAACAGTTGTCATACATTTTTTGCACATATATTCTAACACTTCACATCCACTTCTTGAAAGTTGTTGGACACAGGTCAGGTTCCGAATTACGATTTTGAAGGATCATTTGGGTGTCTAGGTCAAAAGCTAGTGATTTTCCAATATATAATCCACATAATAAAAGAAACATAAAATGTTATAGGAAATTTAATTCTCGTCCTTGTTCTCATGTAAATTATTAATTCCAATATATAATATATGTGTATATAGATATTTATATAGCTGTGTCCCCTTACCTACTTTTTACAAAATTGACGTGTTCCGTACCCGAACTCGTACCCAAGCACCATAGCTCGTGTCTCAGTACCAAGATATTGGTTTACTCAATTCAAAAGTTAATGTTTGTCTTTTCCATTGGCTTGTTGTCATAAGTCCTGAACAACATTGGGTTAGATTACTTAGGTGAATTTTTGTTTCTTATGGAAAAAAACAGTTGTGACAATTTTCACTTTTCAGGAGATGTCCACAGAAGTGTAAAGTATTGAGGAGTTCTCACATACCTTAGATATAGTTTTATAGTAGATATATCTGAAATCAATGGAAGGATCTGTCTTGATAAAACTACAAGTTCCAAGTCTATCAGTTATCTAGCATTACTATGCTTCTTAGACTTTATTTATTAGCATGCTTTGGTATCCTTTAAGATATGATTTGGTAAGGCTTTGCACAAACGATACGTTTCATTAGAAAGAGTAGTTATGTATTTATGCATATTTGAAACATCGCACTTATTGCATGTGTTGGGCTTTGATGTTTTATTTCCTGAGCATAGATAGGAATAATATATCAAAGTAAGGGGTATTGCTACATTTAATATGTTTAATCTATCTTTTTAATATAAAAATTTGTGGAGCGCGGAGCAAACTTTTCTTTTTCAAATGGAAGTGCATCTAAAATGCATGCAGAACTAAGTTCAAATTGGATAAATCAAACTGTATTTGAAGTTGTGTTAGTGAGTCAAGAATGAGACAAACAACCAAATGGTGAGCTCCCAAGAGTTTGCGTATATTTAATAATAGATAGATGTGGATGCAGATATATAATATATTATATCAAATGCATCACTTCTTTCAACCTTCATTGAAATAATTTAAGTAATTAGCTCAAGTCCTTCTGCAGATATATAATATATTTTTAATATAAAAGATTGTGGAATGCAAAGAATGCAAAGGATGCTTTTCTTAGATAAATTAAACTTTGTTTGAATATATGTGTTAGTGAGTCAAGCATGAGAGAAGCAACCAAATGGCAAACTCCCTAGAGCTTGCATTGTATATAATAGATGTGGATGCTGATGTATAATATATCACATCAAATGTATCACTTATTTCAATCTTCATTGAAATAATTTAAGTAGTTAGCTCAATGCCCTGCGAAGCACCAATGTTTGATTATCTAATGAAATTTATAATTTAGTTAATTGCAAAGTTATTCATGTACTGATAGTTCTCTTGGTTGCTGGTCAAATTCATCACTTGAATGATATATCTTTTTCAACCTACAGTCAGACCATTATGCATGTGAATACAAGGTTGCCTGTGTTGGTTATGTTCAAATTTGTTAGCCTATGAGTACTAATTGCTGTGATGGAGAGCGTGTTAATTAGGATCTGTAGCATGTTTAGGGGAGCAAGCGAGAAGCAGTATTGTCCCACTTTTTCCATCTGAATTTGGTTTTCCACGAAATATCCGTCTTAATTAGCAATTGCTGTTTGCAATTGATGAGCAAGAAGAGTTTATTTCATGCGTGGATTGTGATGTCTCTATAAGTGTGTGGCCAAAACTGTATTTAGAGTATAACCAACATGATGTTAACCCGCCAATATAGACATATTTTTAGGATTGTAAGCATTTGGGGTTTGGGATGTAGTTAGGATTCTAAATGTCCGCATTTCATCTGATGTTTCCCATCCGTCGTGCCGAGAGGCTTTTGTTGACAGTGATGGTTCCCCACCTACCGTCCAGCTTGTTACTGTGCGAGATCATGCAACTTGTACACAGTTTCCTACTATATAACTGTCCTGGAAAGATCTATAACTCATCTTTGCCTAGTTTGACAGATTTCCTTGGGCCTCTTTCCTTTAAAGTATGAAAAATGATCTGAATCATCAATATTGATGCTCCGAGGTTTTCCATGATTAATATTTGATGTAACAATCTTTAATAATATTTTGTGCTGCTCTAGTATGTAAATAGCCATGCTCAATAGATGAATGTCTTGGTTTGGGCTACACTTAAGGCTATGAAACTTACCAAGTTCTTATTAATTTACAGGTTTGACCGTCCAAGATCTTTGAAGCCGCATGAAAAGATTTGCTTGATTGTTGCCTTGGTCTTTACCGCCTTTCGACGCTTTGTCTGAGTATGAATGTTTTATGGAGCACTTCTATCTCTACCTCGGAACAAATTTTACCTGCTGTAATGCTAGAGAAAACTTGTAACGCGCACTTTTTGTGGCATTTTTTGAAGTTTATGAGCAAGATTGGTTTATAGTAAAGCCTTAAATGCTTGACATGAATCTCTTATTGCTTGGTAATTGGCGGTTAGCACCATAAGCCCACTTGTGCAAGTGTTAACCTTGTGTTGCAAACGCTAGGAGGTTTGAGCTGTTTATGGTAGTGTTGGCGGTGCAAAAGGATTCCCTACTCGCTAGGCCACGAGCGAGCTCAAACTATGTGCATTTGAACATCAGAGACGATAGTGGGGGCCAAATAAATTCCTATTAATTTGTTTCTCATCATGGAGGCGTACGTTCGATTTTCTTGATGGTTTTAATTAACTTGGATATCTGAAATCAAGCAATTAAGACGAACTTTTCCCTAGACATCCTGAAATACCTCGTAACCCCCACCAAATAAATAAATGAAAAAAAAAAAAAAAAGAAAGAAGGTATTAGTGGATCTAAGTTAATAAATCCGGCCCGGCGCAAGAAACGAGTTGAGGGCCTTTTTGTAAAAGCAGCACAAGCTCGACCCAATTGGACTATAAAATCTCCCCACCTCTCAGAGGTTAGGGTATTCGAACGACCTCATTCATTCTCCTCTCTCATCCGCAATCATGGTACATTTTCTCTCTTTATTCGATTTAACAAATTTTAAAAAAAAGTTACGTTTTATTCTATATATCCTCAGAATTTATAAGTTTTGCCCTTTTTTTTATTCTGGCAAATGAATAAACCATGATTTTAACTAAAGTTGCAATTTTTAATTGAACGCAGCCGAAACAAATCCACGAGATCAAGGATTTCCTTTTGACGGCGAGGAGAAAGGACGCGAGGTCGGTGAAGATCAAGAGGAGCAAAGATGTGGTCAAGTTCAAGGTCCGGTGCTCAAGATATCTCTACACTTTGTGTGTTCTTGATGCCGAGAAGGCCGACAAGCTCAAGCAATCTCTTCCCCCTGGTAATTTTTCTCCTTTTTTTGTTATTAGTTAATTTATTTTTGTAATATTTTTGTAATGGTAATCCTCTTTATTGCCATGAATACAAGTTTATTCTTTTAGTAATTTTCTTAAAAAACTGTATTAGGTTGGATTCTTGCTTGCCTGTTTCGATGCTTGTAGCATTCTTGTATTTGTTAATTAACGATTGCAATTCGTAGCGAGATATGATTTATAAGAAATTTTGTTCACCTGGAAGTGATGTTATGTGAAATTTTCAGTGAAAATCCTTTAAAGATGATAACTGAGATGGCTTTAGGAATGTTTTATTTTGTGTATGTTTAGGATTGAAACAACTTGGGTTGCAGTTGCGAGGGAGCATGCTACCGAGAATTTGTTTCAATTATTCATAAGGCTTAATTGCACTTATATACCCTGAAGTTTTTTAAAACTTGCACTTAAAAACCTTCACTAGTTTTGGCGGCACTTACATACCCTGAAGTTTTAATTACGTGCACTTAAATACCTTAAAGTTTTTAAAACTTGCGCTTAAATACCCTCAGTTATGCAAACGTGAGGGTATTTTAAGTGCAAGTTTTAAAGACTTTAGGGTATTTAATTGCTAGTTTTAATAATTTTAGGGTATTTAAGTGCAAATATTGAAGTCTTTAGGGTATATAAGTGCTGACAAAAACAAGTGAGGGTATATAAGTGCAATTTAGGGGAAAATATAGGGTATTTAACTGCAATTAAGCCTATTTATAATTGACATGGCTTTAGGGATGTTTTAGTTTATGTATAATTAGGATTGAAACAACTTGGGTTGCATTTGCGAGGGAGCTGGCTACCAAGAATTTGTTTCAATTATTCGTAAGGCTTAATTGCACTTAAATACCCAATATTTCTCCCTATTTTGCACTTATATATCCCCACTTTTTGGCAGCACTTATATACCCTAAAGTTTTTTAAAACTTGCACTTAAACGCCCTCACATGTTTTGGCAGCATTTATATACCCTAAAGTTTTAATTACGTGCACTTAAATACCTTACAGTTTTTAAAATTTGCACTTAAAAACCCTCAGTTATGCAAACTTGAGGGTATTTAAGTGCAAGTTTTAAAGACTTTAGGGTATTTAAGTGCTAATTTTAATGATTTTAGTGTATTTAAGTGCAAGTTTTAAAGACTTAAATATTCTATCAGTAACACTAATGATGCTTCTACGTTTTCAGTGGTGGTAGGGATTTCCAGAATCAATGTTTTGATATAAAAAAATCATATCATTGTATTTTCTGCTCTATTGCGTAAATATAAACATATAATAAAGGGTTAATTGCGGATTACCAGGTACCCCTTATAGTATCACTTTTTGAACTTACTACCCATCTACCTTTATTTTTAATGTTTATATTGACACACTAGAGCAGAAAAAACTAGGGGGGTGGTATGTTCAAAACAGTCTAAACAGAGATACTACAGGGGTTTTATCGTCATTTAACCCTTAAAAAAAAAGAAAAGAAAGAACTTATGTGAGGACACTCGTATTTGTATGGAACTTAACCATGTTATTATTTATTTGCAGGTTTGACTGTCCAGGATCTCTGAAGCTGCATATGACAGATTAGTTACCGGATTTTTGTCGCTTTGGTCTTTAGTATTCTTGAAACTTTATGGATATTATGAACAATATTATTTTGCCAGAACCATGTTTTTTTTCTCGGAACAAACTTTGCTATTGCAGCTGTTACGAGAGGTGTCTAGTAAGCAAATTTGTAGCATGTTTTGAAGTTATGAACCAAAAATGGGTAGACAGTACCCTTAAAGCTGAAATGTTTCATATGAATGTCATATTGCGTAGCATGATGAGTTAACTTGAGCAGATGTACCTTTAGATTTGTTTCTTGATACTCCTTGTTGCAGAGATATGATATTTGTATCTAAGCTGGGTCTGGAGATATCATGGTTTCATAACTCAACATCTGTTCCCATGGATGATGATGACAAATGCTACTATGTTTCATTGAACTGGAACTGCATTGTAATTTGCATGTTGTATCTTTGATGCGGACCATACTTGTTTATACTGTCGAAAAAATTGCAGGACTCGTGGACTCATGGAAACCGAAATATACATTCCAGAACTCGGACTCATAGAAGTCGAAATATACATTCCGATGAGCTACATTTACAGGGTACTAAGCCTAAATACTTCCCTCAGTAAAATTTAAAGATTCAACTTGTTTGACTGATTATAGTTGAAACATCTGTGTGATTCTTAATTATAATGCGACAGCAATAAAGCACTAACGTTAAATTTTTCGACTCTACAAGAATCATATTCTTTCTTTCAAGTTTGTTAAAAGATTATCTTTTTTGTTAATAACAATCATATTACTCTTAGTTTTTTCAACATTTTATTCTCAACAAGAGCAACTTTTGATACGATATCATATAAATGAGCGTATCCAAGAGGGTCTAGCCGAATTAGTACGCAGCCTGTGAATAGTACTTGAAAATCTCAAGTTTGACTCTCCTAGGGAGCACTCATAGAAATTTAGGAGCACCCACAAAAATTTAATTTCTGGAATATCTGAGGTCGTGCGTTGGAGAATGGCTCTTAGCCACGCCTGAGGGTTTGATACCCATGGTCCGAAGGATTATGAGAAGTTCTCTCGTTAAAAAAAAAATAAAAAAAAAGAAGAGAAAAAGTGTGCTTTGCATTAGAAAGCGTGTTTTGCATTAGCTTCAAGAATCATCACAGCTACGAGAATCTTAGTATGAGAATAAATCTGACAGTCATAACAGGGAGATAGGGCAACAAAATCTTCAGAATAACGTACAACAACTATAGCAACAATTCACATATAGGCTTCAACTTGGCAATTACTGTGTGCAGTAGCATTATACATTTTTCGAATATCCGGTGTTTATAATGGGCATCCGTTATACAAGAAGCCATTTAAGATGAAACCAAGAGATGAATAAATCATGTTGTTTTCTTCTTTTGACCGAAAATCAGCTTCCAGCTGTAAGCGTTGCCTTTTTTCGCTGCAGCATCCAGTCGATTGGCACCAGTCTGCAGAAACCACAAGGTTAGGAAGGAATAAGACATGGAAAAGACATAAAAAAGAAAGAATAAAAAAACAAGGGAAAAATATGGTACTCTTATGTAGATTAGTAAGATAAGTAAACATAATTCGACATATTTGTCATAGATGAAACTGTACAACAGTTGTTCATCGCATATGCCATGAGAATTTCTGTTTTCTATTTGATTATGATGATCTTGGCGCTGCAAATGTTTCACTAGAAATTCTAATATCATGGAAGTATGCACCTCGTTGAATGGTGAACTTGAATGATGAAATTTCTTATGTATTTTTTTTAGGAGGAATACCGAGGGATGAATTCCTGTTAATGTCCAAGCTCCCTCTCCATTACAAGCTTAACATACCACACACCAGTACCGGACTATAAACCTATATTTCCTATAGGGAACTTTAGTATTGAGAGCTATTAGATTTCATAAATCCCTAAAGACATATTACTGTGAGACGTCGGAGCTCACACCCTTTTCTCATCTCTAACCAAAAAAAAAAGGAAACTGTGTAGAGATATTCAGCCCCCAAAATGTCGTTTTCTTGTGTTCTCTCCCTTTCCTAGTTCAAAAAGTTCCAGAATTGACAACAGGGCAGGAGTTATTTTACGGAGTATTTAAGCATTGCACAATAGGATGATATAAGAAAGCCGGAACTAACAAAATAGATACATTCAGGAAAATAGAAACATTTAAGCAATTGAAACAATTGAAAGGAAAGAAAACACGGTAATGTAACATGGGTCCATCTAGGTGGTCGGTGTGAACATTTAAGGTCAGTTTATATGGAGAAGCTTTATATGAATATTAAATCCTCCCAAGTACTCGCCAACCTAATACTATCCAGATAGAGTCCTGAGAGAACCTTGTCAGCGGACAAGGACAGTATATGCACTGTGTGCATAATTTTAACAGGAGAGAGAACAACATTGTATGTGCAAATTTGTTGAATATTAATTTATCACTAATGCAAGTTGAATGCAAGGCAAATGGATCACTATGTACGTGTTAAATTCAGGACACTTCCCTTTCCGTCTACTGGATTTACCCCCACCAACATCCGTCTTAAAGGTAAAAACAGAACTGTGAAACTTTTTTAAAAAAATCAATATTAAGAAAATTATGATTCTGTATGCGAATCTTCAATTGGTAAAACATACCTTGTCCATGAGCCAATAACCGATGGTTGGCATGTATTGCACCAAGTACATAACTAGTAGGACGGGCTGCAAGATGTATATTTCAAATCGAGTCAGAACTGATAGTGAAAGAAAAATCAAGATCGAGACATTGAATTGTAAAAGAAGAAAGAAAAAGTGAATGCTAATGTGTTGTTATATCTCTCGTTATTTTCTCAACTTCTAAACATACGCCATTTTTCAGCATTGCTATCTAGCAGCATAAATTAAAGTTAACATAGACAACTCGCAAGAAATAATCTGTTTTCTACAGGACTCATAACAAACCCCTGCAGTTGTGTCACTATACCAATGGTAAAGCCTCTCACTATCATGCAAAACGCTTGGGTATATGAATCACCTCAAATAAAGTTCTGTACGAAGATAAATTACTAACGTAAAAAGGATAAGAAAAAGAGTGTAACCTGATTTGATATCCAAGCTTCCTTTAACCCATGACTAGCAGCAACAATTGTTAGCTCCGCGCATCTTTCTGATGACACGCGCTTCTGTGGAAAAATATTAATAAAAAAAGGCACTGGTATCATCAAACAAACTCTCATAATACAATAATCATTCTTTAGTAATCTTTAAAAGTGAATATCATGCTAACCTCAGACGATCCAGAATTGGATGGCCCTATTGGCCCAGGGCAAACGACAGTAACTCTAATTCCTTTATTACATAGCTGCAAAATCATAGATAAGCACGAAGAAGTCAACTTACAAGTTAACACAAGCACACCAATTAACTCATATTTGATATGATCATAATGAAGGTTTAGCGACAATGATGACAATGATAATCATCATGTTTATTGTTGTTTACAATCTGAAAAATTACTTGAAGTTCGATAAAGTATGAGAATAATGGTTTCAAGCTCAATAGTAACAATACTTATATAACAATTTTTTTATCTGAGATTGTGATAAAGAGAACAAGAAAATATAGCTTCAAATATTTGCCTGCTAATTATTGTATTCATGTATTTCACTCTATTTTAGTAGTAAAACAAAACGTGACAATGATCAAAATGTGAACAGATGTTAAAATCCAGCAAAATCATAGTCCACAACAATAGTACCTCAGAACGCAAAGTATGGAAATATCCATTTAGAGCATGCTTAGATGCTGAGTATATTGCTTGACCGGGTGCAGGGCATTTTCCTGCAGCACTGCTCATCTGCAAATAAGATGAACTTAGAAACGGAAAGCATATGCTCCCTACGAGAGGGAAAAAGTAAAACCCAATAACAAAGAGATTGAACAACATACCACAATAAAATGGCCTTTTCCTCTTTTAAGCATGAAAGGTGCAAGCAGTCGAGTCAGATTTATTGTCCCCAACACATTTACATTGAAAGTTGCCTAATTGACCACATACACATGAAATTTTAGTTCTAGATGGAACTCAAAATGCATAAGAATACAATTGTTGGATCTTAAGTACCTGAAGACCTTCCTCAGTCTCTTCCAAAGCATCTCTCTTCTGTAAATGAATATAAAACCAACCGAAGATAGTGAACAAAATGTTCTTTGTAATATTCCATTGCTATCAGTGATGTAAACAAATACAGATACTATTAACCTATATTGAACCACATAGATTATTTTGACAAATATGAATATCCAAAATATGTTATTTAGAATAATGGACACTAATTGATAGTTCTCTACTCTTATGAATTACTCAAATCTATATGCAAATACCAATATATATCCGGACAATCAAAAGCATGGGCTAATGCTCATACATTAATATCTATCCACTAATACATTATTTTACTTATTTTGACATAAGAAGAGATTTAATCTAATGGTTCACCGCACTTTTCTCTTCGACCATTAATTATTTAACATCTGCTCGGTATACCCATCTGACCGGAGTTAGAATTCGTTTTATAAATATTGATACTGAGTTCAAAATCTGTCTTCACATCTTTGTCCGCAACAAAAAAATGTAAACACACAATAATACTATATCAGCTTCATTTCATCCCAATTCTCTTTCCTTATTGTACAACATACTTGAAGCAAACAACAAGAATCTGATGCCAAACTGTCAGATATCACGGTTATCACCTATTAATTTGAATTAGGTGATTGCACAAACGAAGTATAGATCATAATAAGAAAAGGCACAAAACACTTACAGGACGTTCAAAAGCAGCATTATGTACCATATAGTCTACACCAGACCCAGAAAATAAGGATTCTGCCTTTTGCACTGCCTCTTTAAGAGGTTCTTCACCAGATGCTAAATCCAATGGCAATACCTCAACTCTATTGGATGGATACTTAGCTATGTACATCAGGAAAAGTGAAATACACAACTCAGAATGACCTAGTGGAGATGCTTGTCAAGTGCATGAATACAAACCTTGAATACAAATATTTGAAACTTACCAACAAGTTCATTTTTAACTCGTTCAAGCTCTGCTACATTACGAGCAGAAAGTATCACTTTTGCCCCTAAATTCACGAATTGTTTTGCAATAATCTCTCCTACAAAATTCCAGGATACATGACTGGTGAATTAAATATGGCTTACGAGAAAAGTCAGCTGCAAAAATCCTATGTCAGACTTACAAAGTCCATTTAAAGAGTGAACTCTTCTAGATGCTTCTTGATTTTACACATTCAGTAAATTATAATGTTTTTACGGTTACATCACACCATATATAGATATTGACACAGTTCAACAGTTTCAGGGTAACATTTTTTGATGGCATAATTATTCCATCAAAATGTTCATTTTCCATATCTATGACAATAAAAGTTAAGCCTGACACTTTGCTTAAAATAGAATGTTTATAAAGGAGGAAAGCTTCTCAAAATCATAAAGGAATATTTTCTAGGTTCTTCCAATAGATTTGCTTAAATTAGAGTGTTTCTAGTCTTATACTGAAACATATTCTACATATTCTAACACATTGTGTAGTACGTAAACCATTAAAATTTTTAATATTTTGTATAGTATTATCTGTGAAAAGCAAATCAGCATGGGGTAAGAATGCAATTAAAAGATGACAAACAAGTGTCTCAATTAGAAGATGTTACAGAACTGATAATATGTTGGGAAGTGTCCTACACAAGTCCGGGTGCCCAAAAGTTACTGTCTCCAATGCAAGACTGAAAAGTGTATGCTGAAAAGAATCCGCTACATAACCTTCAGGTAGCTCGCATGACCAATTAACAAAATAGACAGAAATCTGGTCCCCACCCTCCCACATTTCTCTGCCGAGATGAAAAAAGATGGGATATTTTCAAAATAAAATAACTCAAATTGAATAAATTATGTATCCTCTTGAATTATGGATTTGGTTGACAAAACTGAGGATAGTAACTTCACCAAATTTTGGCACACAATATGAGGTCATTTGCATCTATTTACATGAAAACTACTGTAAAAATTTGATGATATTGTAGCAACTAGATTTTTCTGAAGTAGGGATTTTCAAAACCTGTATTTGCATACTGTGATATTTAGCACAGTTCTGTGTTTAAATTGCGTGAAAATCTACTTTGTCATAGTCTTCTGCACTTTTCCCTACATAGTTCAATTTACAATTCCCCTTTACAATTCTCATTTCATTCTATTGAAATTGAATGTTTAGAAAATAAGCATTGATTTATAACCGACTTTGTAATTTGAAAAACTCTTCGCAAAAAAAACCACAAGGTAATGTAAAATTGACATATATTTGCTGATGCCCAAATATCTATGATAATGAAAATCAACAACTTGCAGCTTGCACAAAAATATAAGTAGTTAGAAAAAATGTTAATGAAGACCACGAGTACTATTTTGTAAAGATTTCCATTACCGAAGAATGTTTTTTCTAGTCAATAGAGTTGAAACCTAATCTTGATATTTCAAGAAGTCCATCCGTTCATATCTGAGGAAGTAAAACAAGATTACGAGATGAAAGAGAGAAGATAGGAGAAATACGAGGTGGATAAAATAGTAATTGGAGAGGGGGAGATAAGATGAAATCAGAAGTTTCAAATTTGAAAAGGAGAAATCACCGAAAAACATAATATCAATCTGAATCAGTCATCAGTCGAGTCGTTCATCATAGGTTGCATGATAACAAATTTGAAAGTCACATATACTGCTAGTTTGATGTGATCTTTATAATCACATCATCAATCATAAACATTAAAGGTATTGCGGAAAGACATTGCAGAGAGTTACGCATAAAGGCTTCACCACCTTATACTAAACAAAGTTTTAACATGAGGGACAGAATCACCAGTAGGTGCATCATTCTCATAACTTTATTTCAAGGATCTTTACATATGAAATTACTGAATAAATTCTTCAAAGGAGTTCGTTTTTAGTTATGGTATTTCAACCTGACTTCACAAGTCTAGGTTCTTGCTGACGAGGGCAAGGGGAGAAGGAAACTTGGTGCGCTTCATTATAATAACTTTGGGTACATTAGAACCTTGCTTATTGCTATGCCCTCATCCAACAATCTATGAACATAAATTTGCACATATTAGATATAAGGCCAACTAATCAGTTTGACCTATTCCAATCTCAATAAGTAGGTTACTAAATAAGTCTATACGCTAGTTGTTTATTGTTGCGAGCATTTTGGAACTTTTGCTTAAGAGGCAGCAAAAATGCCCTGCTCAATAAAATATATCATAGTAAACTCAGGATTCGAACCTTACTAAATTTCTTTCCTCTTTGTTCTAAGTTCACAATTTCAAGCCATTTTGAAAACGAGTATTCTTCGAGAATCAAATACTTGGTGGCTGCTATTTAGGCCACTCATTCATTTAAATTTTTTTTAAAGGAATTAAAGAAGAAAAGGATCTCATACCAATTCCACGGCTTGCACCAGTAATCCACACAACCTAACAATCAAAATGTATTCATTTACGTTAAACCCCCCACAAAAACTCCATCAAATTAAAAAAAATCGAAAATTTAAACAAAACCAAAATATACACAGATTATCACCTTGCCATCAATTTCGTCACGCTTCGCGTGGCCCTTAGAAATCAGAGTAAAATCCCCTAAATTTCGAAGAAAAACATTACGCGCTGATAAGCCAATGTTGTCGAAATTAGAAGGGAGGAAATCAAGGGTTTCGAAGTTACCATCGGTTGTGGCGAATTTGACGAGGAACGCTACGATCGCAGCGAGGAACAGGAGAACTACGAGTAGAGTCAACATCTTTTGAGGTCTGCAATTACTAAATTTTTTTTAAAAAATTCGATTTTTAAGAAGTAAAAGAACTAAGAACCGTTGGCAATTACTACGTCGCTGTCGTTTGGTGCGGTATTTGTTGCGGACTCCATTCCTTATATAAATCGATGAGTTCGATTATTTTGTTTCTTTTGCTTAATCGAATATTTTAAAGTGCAAAACGCAGCGATAAATTTGAGGAGATTTTTGCATACACATCCCTTACATCTTTCATATTAGTAAAGTACCCTCCAACTGTTTGGTATTTGTGAAATTACCCTCCGATTTTGTCATGTTGAATTATTTATTTCCTATCCGACTACCTAACAGTTTTCATTTTAAAACTGAGAAAATGTTGCAAACCTATTGAAAATTATTAAAAAGTTTGACATTGCTCTGTTTAGAAGTAATCATTATTAAGTTAGAGGGATAGAAAGACTTAATATGCATGTATTGGGGGTAATTTCACAAATATCAAGATTTACAAAATGATATTGCACATATACAAGATCTGAGGAGTATATTGTATATATAAAAAATCCCTAAAATTTAAAGGGTACTTTTAAAAGTTTAAATCCCTCAAATACTAACTCCATAATAGTCCCTCAAATCTTTGGGTCAATTTGGCAACCCTCTTGAACTTTGAGGAGAATTTACATATATCCTCTTAAACTTTTTTTTACTCTCACAAAACTCTCTTTAAACTTAGGGGTGTCTTACAAAACTTCTAAACCTTATACTTTTCCACTAGACCTCATACCTATAATTTACAAACAACTAAAATGTCAACGAGAAGAAAAAAAAATTCAAAATTTTAGCCATTTGTTATTTATAGACAAAGTACCCCTCATCTCAATTGATCGGTTTTTTGGCAGAAAAAATTAGTTATTTGTAAATTATAGACAGAGTGGTCTTATGAGATATGTTGATGTTAAGAAGGATTTTGGGAGACACCCAAAGTTTAGTGGATGATATGAGATAAATAAATTTAAGGGGGTTATTTACAAACCCCCCACCCTTAAAATTCATAATTTTTTGAAATTAACCCTTATTTAAATCTATGCAGCTAAAAGTTCTGCCACTACGGATCGGGTTAAAATTATTTAACCTCTATTTTAGCTAGTCGCCAAAAATTCTTTAAGCCTACCCGAAGATAAGGGAGAAATATACATTTTTGTTTTGCTAGTCAAAACAAAAGAAAAAAGAAAAAGAAAAAAAAGAACATGAGAATATTTTCAACACCTATTTTTATGCCTACATACATTCCTCCCATCCCTAAAATCTAAACAGTAGATGGGCTTAAATGTTAAGCCCATCTGGCCCGGCCCAAAGTCATCGGGTTTGGGTGTCAGCGGGTCGGCAAATTTGAGTCCGTTTCGGGCATTAGAAAACTAGAGATCCCGAAAGAATCGATCTTCTGATTCAATCTCCGAATTCGCCCAAAATCTAGAGAGAGCGTTCTTCAATCAAATCTCTCATCAGATCTCGCCAAAGATCGCTGCTCAAACTTGATTCACTTCAGCGCTGACGTCGAGTTTCGAACTCCGAGCTTCTCCATATCTAGGGTTTGATGATTTCTCTTCCCATGACAAATTAGGCCTTTAGGCTCCTATACTGGAATTAGATCAGTAAACGAGTAGAAGTTAGGGTTTGGAACTCGATTACTAAATGAAATTCTTTCTTCATGCAGCGTTCAGAAAGCGGATTTTAGTGGCGCTTTGTGGATGAACGCAGCTTCAGAGGTAATTGATTTTGTATGTACTCGTCATTGTATTCGGATTTTTTGCGAAATTGGTATAGTTGCACTGTAGATTACAAGTCTGATAATAATAGTTATTAACCCAGCCATAAAAAAAAAAAATTCAAGTTTATTTTCATTATGGAGTTAAAGTAGTTGAAGTTATAGTGAGGGAACTAAGGGTTTACTGCATGGAAGGCAAAATCGCAGTTTGCTGTGAAATTGCTACAGTTTGGGTGCATAATGTACAGTGTTTGAGGTTCTTGTATGCCCATAGCATCTCAACACCAAGCTCCAGTGTACTCTTTTAAACGTATGTTGGTTGAATAATATGTAGCTTACCGCATAAAGTAGTAAAATACATTTTCATAGAAGATATGTGCATAAAGAAGCCGGTGGTGCTTGTGTTTCTAGGGGTTTGGGTGAGAAGGGCTCTTCTACCATCTATGATAGGAGGTTACTATTGTACATAGGTACTCGTTGCTATTGTTATACGTAGGTGTTTTGTAGTTTCACAAGTTTGCAGTTAGGTCACTTGCCCTTCTTATGCTTTTCCTGGCATGTTTACAATATTGAATATATCATATTTAAGAAATGTACAAGCTACGAAAACCTTTATGTTTGAATTAAATAAGGTGTAAATTATGATTATCTGACAAATGCATTGTGCATTACTACATTAGATACTTCTTTCTTACTGTATTTAAGTACGTCCTTCTGCTTTCGCTTTAGAAGAATAGTACTGAGATTTCCATCCATATCTGCAATGTGCGGTAGTTGTATACAGCCCATATTATTGAAGTTGATGCACTACACAATGTTACAGGGTAGTCGTAAAAAACCTCACACCTTACTTTGATAAGGAGATAGTTACTTAGAAGAGGTATTTTTTGACTCGACTATTGTGTGTTAAAATATATACCTATAACTGAAGTTGCATGGAAATGGATAAGGGTACCGGTAGTGGTGCAGGTACGGGTACAGGACACGCCAAATTTGTGAAATGTAAGGTATGGGGACACGGCTACTCATACATCTCGAAACTAATAATTTACATGAGATCTTTGTTATTTTTGATTCATGTGCTATTTGAATTTAAATTCCTATCATATTTTAAGTTTTTTATTATGTTGATTATTATATATTGGAAAGTGCTCGTTTTTTAACTAGACACTCAAACCATGCTTTTAAATCATAGTTTTTAACTTGGATAAAGGCTGAAACAACCGGACCCATGTCTAACAAATTTCAAGAAATGAAGTGTAGGATGTACGTCCGAGAAGTGTATGACAAGTATTTTAAATTAAAACATATATCAGATAATTGAGTACATGTCTGGGTAAATGTATGCATATATCCAAGGAGTGTCCGAGAAGTTTGGATACGGATAAGTGTCGGCCACGTGTCAGGTACAGGTACGGATTCATAATAGAAGTACCCGGGTAACATAGGATATAACCCTCAACTCTCACCATAACTTCGGAATTTTGGTTGCAGTGGCAAGAAACTTTGATATAGTATGGGAGAAACCTAGTTTCGAATCTTGCCGGCCATAAGTTCCTAAAGAGGATTTAGAAAAAAGATATCGCTCTGTGTTCGGCCCATGAAAAGACCCTCCACATGTAGGGCATGTTAGAGTATAATCTTATAATCCTCAACCACAACATTGAAGTTTTGGTGTAGTGGCAGAGATTTTAAGATTCTGCACACAGTCATATTTCTGAGTTTCTGTTTTTTCTTGGAATTAATCTTTTCTTAAGTGAATCTAAAACCTTATTAATTCTTATGTTGGATAATAGGAGTCTATTATTTCTTAATAAAAAATTATGGAGAGGCCAGCTCTTTTATTAATGCTTTGATAGCACTCACAAAGTTTTCATAACCTTCCTGGTTTGGGTAAATTAGGATGTAGTCTTTACTGGACACTTGATTTTGCCTTTTTTAAGCATAGAAAATATCATATCGTTTTAAAAAAAAGGGAATTTCTTTAGAAAATCTAGATATATTAAAAAAAAACTAAGAAGGCTTCCTTTTTTCCCTCTTAAGGAGAATTTGAAAGTTAAGATGCATCTACAGCAGAGCGCACATCCTAGATCTTCTGTCAATGGCTACAGTCGTCGAAAAGGTGATAGAGAGATAGGCCCCAAGGCTGAGAGTAAAATGCATACTGGGAAGGTAGCCTCTAACAGCTTTGGTACTGCAGGTAATGGTTGAAACTTCTAGATGATGTGCTTTTATTTCATAGTCTAACACTTCTTTTGTGCATGCTTAGAAAATGGAGGAAAATCAGGAAGTGTAATAAATCCTTCTCGCGATCGGTTGATATACATCATTTCATATCTTCTTGGCCTCCGTGTGGAAGTCCATGTGAGGAATGGGTCTATTATCTCTGGAATATTTCACGCAACAAACGTTGAAAAAGATTTTTGTATGTTCCAGGTCCTTTCTGCGTGCTGCTTATTTTGCTAGTGGCGTGGCGACCAATTCATAACTTCTTTGTACCTGCAGCATCAGTTGCTGTTTTAGTGATGCTTTTTTTTCATTAATCATTCTCTACATATTTGTTTCTACTCGCAGCAATTGTTTTGAAGATGGCTCAAGTGATTAAGGATGGTTCTGTCAGAGGACATAAGCCTGTCCCTGAGACCGTAAAAAAGCCCATGGATATGATTATACAAGCAAAAGATCTTGTTCAAGTTGTAGCAGAGGTGCTACTATCTTATTTATTTATGTTGATGCTTGCATATACAGAACTTGAATCATAAGATGTTAACTCTTCTTCTGTGATGCTATTTATTTTTAAGCTCTTTCCTAAGATGTATTTGTTTCATACCTATTAATAACTTTAAACCAAGTGAATGATTTCTTTCTACTATTAGTTTCATGAGTCTTACTGATGAAGTCATTTTTATACATTTGTTGTTGGTGTTTTCTGTAAGGCGTCATAACATTTGTAAATAATTTGCAGGATGCACCTTTGAATATCGAGGAATTCTCAAATGCACATCCTCGTGATAAACGCAAGGATCTCATGATAGACTCAGCAATATCCCACTCTCATCATCTAGAGGCGGAGAGGGAGCTAGAACGCTGGACTCCTGATGCAGATGATCCGGAATGTCCTGAGCTGGAAGATATATTTGATGGAACTTGGAACAGGTGGGTTATGTAGACTTTCTTCTAGTCCTTCATTAGAGTTATATTGTTTTGTTAGGTATATTGCCATTGCAAGATTTCTTTGTTGACTATTTAATGTTTCATTTATATATTGCCTTTCTTCTAGTCCTTCCCATTAGCTATTTTATCTAAAATGTGGTTCTTTGTTAATTTCTTCTCTCCTCTAGCACATTTTTTTTATACTTAGGATGTCCAAGGTAAAACTCCTGTAGTCTTCTTACAGTTTGCTCTCCATTATTAGCCCTCGTCATCCAGTCTGTTTAAGAGTTCAGATCACTGGAGTTTTACTCCTCAGTTGTGCGATCCTTTACTGGATAACCATAAGGGTAGTTGTCTCTTCCCGCCACTGACCTTGATTTTACGTCAAATTACATAGTCCATTGCTTTGCTAGTAATTTAGCAGTTGGCACCAGTTCCATGGTTGCACAATTGCTGGTTGTTAACTTTGCTCCATTTTCTTAGACTACTCATAGTTTATTGTCCCAATGCATAATCAACCTGATCTTGTTGGATAAGTAAGATATTGATGAGTAATGTCTAAGCTGTCTTTACTTGTGCCAAGTGTTCCATCTTGACTTTGTTCCTCTTCATCATGGTCAATATTCAGCTAATTCAAATCCATAATTTTCCATTTTAAGTTTTACCCGGTTGAGATCCTATGAATCCACTAACTTCTAATTTTGCTTGACTGTTGATAATTTTACTCAGGAATTGGGATCAGTTTCAGACAAACGAAACTCTATTTGGAGTGAAGAGTACATTTGATGAGGAACTTTACACAACAAAGCTCGAGAGAGGTCCCCGAATGAGAGAATTAGAAAGAGAAGCTACAAGAATAGCCAGAGAAATTGAAGGAGAGGACACCCGGGACCTTCACTTAGCTGAGGTGAAGCTTCTATCATATCTATATCTATTCTTCTATAACATGTGACTTAGGTATATTATGGTTTTGTGCTGATCCATTCAACAGGAAAGAGGCATCCAATTCGATGAAGATTTCGACCTAGATGAGGAAATTAAATATTCTGCAGTACAGAGGGAGATCGATGATCAAACATTTAACGACTACAGTACTGAAACCTTTGGTAGCTCATATGGCTCTACAGTTCCCAAATCATTTTCTGACATCTCCAGAAGTAAACTCGTCGAGGAAGCCCATACATCACCTACCTGTTCGTCCATGGTATTGACCTTGTCTATTGTCCTTTTTGGGGTTGTGTTTGGAGGTTTACTGTTGTATTTTTCCTTGACATGTTCACATTCAAGTTATGTGCGTCTCAGTTCTGGAATGGTAGTATGCTACTATGGATTCATCAAAACCTAGTTTTGATTTCAGGTTGTCTGCTCATGTGTAGTAATCGAACAAATAAATATGAGAACCAATAAGCATACAACAGAACTTTCCTTCATGAGTCATGGAGAAAGTTGATCTGAAATTTTGCAGTTCATTTACAGTTATTTGATGCATTTCTGTTGGTTGGATTTTCTGCTACGACATCATGTCAAACTAAAACTTTTCAGATTGTTCATCAATATCTTCTGTTAATCTGTAGCATAAGCAAGGTTTGTTTTTTCAAGGACATACGTTCATGAATGAGGACATCCATGCTTGCTTCTTGCAGATTCTGCCTGTTATGCCAGCTAGACAAACTTTACAGCTCACACATTTGACACAACAAAGTGGAATGACTACTTTAAAAATTTTATTAATTTTAAATTTGTATTGTGATGTGCAGGATGCAGAAGCTCCTGCTGAGATTCATTATGATAAAGATGTACATCATTTTGGTTTTGGTTCTAAAGATGACAACATACCTCCTGCTGACATTGTTGGCCAGAAGTCCCAAGCTGTCAATGATAAGAGCAGGTTTTTAGTTCTACTAGTTTATTGTTATATGTTCCCTCTAGGCTTGAAATGACTCGTTGATAGCATTTTATTACAGGAATGTATTCATGAACCTTTTTATGTTATCATTGGATCTAACATCTGGAAAAAAATCTGTTTAGGTTGGGCGAGAAGCAGACAAAAAATGAAGACAAAGAAAAGAACATCTTCAATGAATGCATTAAGAGGACCGTAAGTGAATTTTCAAGTCCCAGTATTCTCCTTTTATTACATATATACGACTGTTTTGTCTACCATAGCCATCTTTTCTTTCAATTGACTGATCTTTTTACCTTGTACAGGCACCTGAAAAGGCTCAAGCATCACAAGATGAGGGTTAGTCGATAATCTAACACAATCATGACATTTCTGTCCATTTCCCGCATAGTACAAATCTTGATTTATTGGTTTACAGTATAGGGGCCTTTTATCTATTATTGGAGAAAACTCTGTACGTTATGATATAAAATAGCTTTTATTTATTTCATGGAAATGAACATTTGAGTATTATGATATTTTTCTGAAATAAAACATAAATAAGAGGTTTTTCAGATATTTTAGTTACATAAGCATATGTCTGCATTTTTACTGATCGTAACTTAGGGACATTCAATTATTTTTGATACACTAAGACTATAATTGTTATCAATTCATAATTTTTCATGATGTGTTTATACATACGGGTCATTGTAATCTGGTAAATGGTCATGTTTTCTTGGCCCTAGTCCTTTTTATTCTCTGCTATTTTTGGATATTTACACTAGGCCTGCATTTTCTTACTTGTACTGCTACATATTTTGCAGTGACACAATCCTCAGCTGATGCTGAGAAGTCTTGTTCCAGTACTGTTGTATATACCCCTTCCACTTCTAGTCAAGATGGTAAACGCTCTATTGGTGAAGCTTCCGATTACACTTCTGTTGCTAATGAAGCTATTGATCACTCTCATCGATCTGGAACTTCCTTGTCATCTACTTCTGGTCGTATTGCTGCTGGCTCAGTTTCAAGTGGACCTGGCTTATCTCCAAGTTCCTCCATTGGATCATTGTCCTCCGAAAAGTCAACGTTGAATCCCAATGCTAGAGTATGTTATTTTATGAGCTCTGGAGTTGACATGTACACTCAAATTATGCATGTATCTTACACATACATACATAGTCAGTCGTGAACATTAATGCTTTAGTATGTTTATGAGCTCTGGAGTTGTACATACTCACAAATAATGTGTGTATCTTATGTAAACAAATATGCCAATTTTTTGACACAGACACCTCACGTGTATAATCCAATGAAACCAGTGACTAAGATGACAATCACTCAAAATATTATTATTTTTGGTTGCAATGCTATTTTGCATTTAGATATGCAACCCCTATGACCCCTTTCTCAGTCAGGATCACCTCATAAATGTTTCATAGTGCAATGGTGTAACAATAGGCAACCTACGTGAGTCCGTTTGGCTACTGCAAAGAGCTTGCATTACATATGGATATTCACGTGCGTGTATAACGTTTTTTTGGGAATCTTATACAGGTATTACATCTGTGTGATATGCACAAAACCTTTTGGTTGCAATGTTTTTTTTTACATTTAAATTCACGACCTCCACAACTTTTTTCAGGATTGATACTGTTGAGACCCTCCTCGTTTGTGTTTTCACTGTTCACTGTTGTACAATAGGCAACCTTAATTGAGTCCATTTGGTAACAACATTATATATTCACTTATATTGTGTGTTTTTCTGTGAATAGACATGCATCATGTGTGTGCTGTATACATGCATGCATGCATGCATACGTACATACATACACGCATACACAACTACAAGCATATGTACATGACTACGAATGCAATATGTTTGCAAGTGTTGAGTGATACTCGACCTAAGGATTTACATATTTATACACATGCATACATACTGCTATACATATGTACAATACTACAATGTATATATGTTTTAGTGTGTGTTAGTCTAGATTGTAGGCACACGTCCTTAAAGGGGATGCCATCTCTCTGTACTTGTATTGTGTATATAAAGATTAAAGGAAAAATATGAAGTAATTTATTCTAAATGCACATACATATAGCACTCCCTCCCTCCCCACACAGGACACTTGAACTCTTACATGTATATCCTGTATAATGTATATGCATGTACATATGGTCTAGTTTCACATCACTTTTTTCCCATGGTTGATTAGCTTCTTCCTTTTGTTATTTGTTTAAATTAGGAATTTAAGCTCAATCCAAATGCCAAGAGCTTTACGCCGTCAGCTTCATTTAGGCCTCAAGTACCAAACTCAGAAGGCGCTTTTTATTATGGTGGTAACATACCTGGCGTGCCAGCTGTGCACAGTGTACCTATGAATGTTGGGGTAAGATCTCAATCCAACTTTGCATTTGTTGATACGCTACTGTCTCTTTCTATTCTGTTTTCTTATGTTTTGAGTTCTGACTGCACTGTACCAAAATTTGTAATTATGTATTTTACCAAGATATTTATTGTTCTATTATAACCATTATAGTTTAGTTTATTTATCTGCATTTCGTATTGAATTTTTGTTCATATGTAAATTTGACTCTAGTCTTTACTTTCCTCTGAACACTCTTTTTACCTCTGAACACTCTTTTTAGTTCCTTATCAATGCTACTGAGCAGATTGCAATGAGTTTAAGTGCAAAAGCACAAACAAAATACAAAAGTGGGAGGGGGGGGGGGGGGGGGGGGGGGGGGGGGGGGGGGGGGGGGG
>JBAKGM010000081.1:4986780-5006567 GCA_037177215.1 Asparagus racemosus | reverse complement strand
CGGCACATCCACCTGGAAGTAATTCTTTGGTTTTTTAGTTGTTTTCACTTTCTTATCTTAAGGAGAAAGGAAGGACAGCACCCCCCCCCCCCCCCCAAAAAAAAGGCATGTTGTAGAGCTTTAACATGAATATCTCAGAGTTGCATGATAACTAACTTTTTGTGACGTTTTCTATAAATGGAAAAGGAGGTGTGGTACTTATCAAATACTGGACTGTGAGCAGGGTACAGTCAGGAAATATTGGATTTTGTCTATTGCTATTTGATTTACATGATGCATTAGACCAATTGCCTAGATTTGAAGCACAAGGAATGCGTTACTGCTAAATTCTTTTGATCGAGTTTTCCACATCGACAAGATACTTTGCTTTTTAGAGCTAAGCACGGTTAACAATGCATATGGATATTCAAAAGTGCTCAAGTGACACATCTTTTCCTAATTGTAGATACAAAAGGGATGGATAAGGGGTATTGGAAGTCGAGTCTAAAACCCTCTGGAACTAGGGGTGCAAATGAATTAAATCAAATCGTGCAAATGAATTAAATCAAATCGAATACTGAAGTGTTCGTATTTGTATTTGTTTAAAATTTTCAAAATGGAATCCTAATCCAAATATTCATTTCTGAAGTTTTCCAAATTCGAACTTGAATACTTCCTATTTGACAAATATTCATGAACATTCACGAATATATGTTGAATATTAAAGTATATTTATTTTGTTAAATAATTTTAATTTCAAATAGTATTTAAGTTTATAATTAAAAATTATCCCTTTATAATTGTGATGTGCATATATTTAATTCGAATATTTCGTTAGAAAGCTGATTGAAGACACTTTAAATCTCTCAAATTAGGAGATAGAAAAATATAAGCGGGTTGAAAATATAATTATCATGCATGTAATAATACCAATTATAAGTGATGAAATTTTAGACAAATGTTTGAATCAAACGCATTGAATATACATTTGGTTAAATTCTATTCGTCATGAATTTGAATATTAAAACTTATTTGTTTAGTGTTAATGAACTACCAAATTAAATATAACCGATAGATCTCAAACAATTAACAAACTGATTGTTTGTTTGGTTCATTTCCACCCCTGCCTAGAACTAGTCCAGCTGAAAGTGGATACCTAAATTTTTGTAGTTGTGTGATTACAGGTTCTCAATTGATCTGTTAGGAAATAGAAAATCAAATGAGTGTCTCCTCGGTGTAATTGACCTGTTCACCCCTGTGTTTGAACGCACTTTAAAAAAACACTTCCCGATATTTGCCTTTTTTGGATTTCCTGTTAAACTGTTGTCTGTGCCCTTTGGTAGTTTCACTTGCAATGAAGTGCTCAAGTTCAATTATCAGATTAATATTATTCGTATGTGGGAAAACAATGAATTATTGAATATTGTTTTGGTGCACGGATACAATACATGGTCCTAGCTGCATGTATTGACAATGTTGCATGTTTTGCTAAAAGTTCCATCTATTTCAGTTTTCTAACTTAGTAATATGGTTTTGTGTATTAACAGTCATATTTCATAATTCATATTTCTACTTGAGTATACTTTGTTCTTGTTCCTTTATTATTCACATGTGATTCATTCTCCTTAAAATTACCTTGAGTTGAATTATGCAATCTTTTATTTACATATCGAGCTTGGATCTCCACAACATACTTTTGATCTGCCTTCTACAGGAAATGCCATATAAAGGAAGAAATTTCTAGTGGAATCATGCAAAGTTTTATCGAATGGTGGCCGTTTACCTGCTCCGAGTGCTTAACTTATTTGGACGACTGGTGAACCTGGATTAACCATTGAGTCGCAAACACTGCAGAAACACCCAAATCAATTGATATGGCAGTTGGTCACTCTATGTATTCACTTGTGTTATGTTCGTGTGAGTTCTGGTGTACTTTACTTCGAATACTTTTGAAGATGTAATCAGTGGTTTTTCTTGTAAAAAGTTTCAATAAATTAGGGAAAAAAAAAGAGTGTGTTATAAAGAGTATTATGGTCTTCGAGCAGATTTCTAAAGTGCTTGTGTGTGTCTCGTGGTACTCTCTTTTTTCTCATGTTTATCTTGGAAACATGCATTTCTACAGCGACAGAGTGATGACAGCGTGCTAGGCAACCTCAATCTCATCTGCGGAAGTATTATTCCATTTAAAATGGATTTGGTTTTGAGCTAATTTTCAAATGGCAAATAATTTTGTGGCTGTTGGATGATTCTCATGATTATTTCTTTATCCCTTTTGGGGTTCACTTCTCATTAATCTCTGTCTATCGGCTTGCTTGCTGATGCTTGTTATATGGACGAAAATGGATGGGTTCATGAATTAATTGTAGCGAGGCTCCATAATATATGAATCGTGGGTTTCGAAGTTTCTATTTTCGGTAGCTTGATATGTTAAATTATCTCGTATCCATTATCCCACATATGATTTTTGACTTTCATGTTACATAGAAGAAAATAATGCGAGTTGTTGGAAGAACAGAGTTTTAAATTTATTTTGCATAATGCTGAGTGGATTCAGATAATTAGTTTCAGATCTTCTACATCTTGCTTTAAAATACCGGGTTTTGCTTTGGTAGCTAGAAAAATTCAGCCATTCAGTGAGTTTTTTCTTTTTTTCAAAGATAGCAGCTAGATACTCGTTGAATGCTTACCTACGGATAGGGCTGTGCAGATTTTGGTCTGAACCGAAGAAATCGACTGAACTGCCCGATTTTGGGCACTTCGGTTTAGTTTTAGTAGGCGCTACAGTTCGGGTCGAGTTCTAATATTCCAAATCGATATCCACCGACCCGACCGATATAAGAAATACTCACTTCTAATGCACCCAGCAACCCTCCCTCCACTATACATGGGGTCCACACAAAGTGAACCCATGGGATTGAGTTTTGAGTTCCTTTTACAATGCTAGATGTCTTCCATCACAAGAGAGGGAGAGCATCAGATTTCTTTATCCTTTTCTCCTAAAAAAATTCAAAATAAAACAACTACTTACCCTTTCCTCTCACAAGTCAAGTGTCATATCAAATTCAATTATCTTTCTCTCTTCTCTATATCTTTTCTTCTTCTTCACTTTCCATCATCCTCATGCCTTCTTGTAATTGTGATGATGGCGTTTGCCTTCATGGTTGCTCGCTTGCTGCTGCTTGAGACTGAGGCCAGCAACAACCAAACGAGCCGACCGAACCGGAGCAAAATGATTCGGTTCGATTTGGTTCGGTTTTACTTCTACATTGGTTTGGTTCGGGTTCACAAAAAATGTTTAAAACCGGTCAAACTGACCGTTTGCTCACCCTTACCTACGAATATAGTTCATATATAGATTGGCTAAAATACCACTTTAGCCTATAAATTGATACCATTTAACTAATAATGCTTAAAAAGTGATGCTGTCAATAATAACACCTATAAATTGACATAATTAACACACTTACACCTACTCTGATCGCCAGAGTTTTAATTTGAGCGGGAAAATTATAGATTTTTACATATACACGCCTCATATCTCTCATACTTACAGATTTATCCTATGTGTTAAAATATTTACATGGAAGCCCAATTCTCTCTTTCTTCGCAACTTCTCTCTCCTCATTTCCCTCCCTTTCCTCCACTTCTCTTCTCCGTTCTCTCCTCCCCTTTCTCCACTCCCTCTCCATTTTTAGCTAATGTTGGAGGGGAGAGAGATGAGAGAGGAAATGAGAGGAGGGAAGGGGAGGAGCAGATTGAGATGAGAGAACAGAGAGAATGACTAAGAGGAGGAGGTGACGGTGAGGATTTTGAGGAGGAAAGGGAAGATGGAGCACAAGAGGGGAGACGAAGATGATGAATCATGAAGCAGAGGGGGGGGGGGGGGATATGTCAGTGTGAGAGATATGATCGGTATATATGCCAAAAACCATAATTTGTGTGAGAGATATGGGGTATATATGCTAAAAACCCTAATTTTCCTGCTCAAATCAAAACTCCAGCAACTGGAGGAAGTGTAAATGGTCAAGTGTGTTAACTTATATGTGTTATTAACGCTGGCGTCACTTGTTATGCCTTACTGGTCAGTGGGGATTGCTTTATACAGTCAGTATTAATTATATAAGTATTTTCTTTAAAAGAATATACGAGTATCTTCTTGGTCATACATTAAATATAATCTTGAGCATAGTAATTAGTTTAGTTTTTTATTTATCTATTAATGTACAATGTATTTTGTAATTAGTTCACGATCGAGTAATACTTTTTATGATGCATACAATACAACATAATATCAAGCAATTGCTTTATTATCATATATACATACATGAGGAATCCAAAGTTTTGATTTTTAACATGCACCTTCGTATCCCGCATCTCGTGCACGTGTCGGTGCAATTAAAACTACAATTTAACCCATTAGCGCTGCTGGGCCCACCCAGAACAGGGTAGACTCCGACTCTCCACCCGACGAGTGTTTCAGCTCGTGAGGCGCACGTGTCCTACCCTTCCTCCCTTCAAAATAACGAAAAAATAAGAGAGAGAAAGCGAGAGAGAGAGAGGGAAGAAGAAATGGAAGTAGAATCGATGGGGCTCGAGGGACTCGGCGATCTGATCCTCGAAACGATCATCTCCAAGCTCGATCCGAAGAACGCAGCCTCGGTCGCCTGCGCCAGCACGAAGCTCAAAGCAGCGGCCCACGATGAGAATCTCTGGCGAATCTTCTGCGCTCGAGACTTCGACCTCGATTCCCCTCTCGATCCCGAGGGAAACCCTTGCCCCTCTTTCAAGGTAATCTCAGTTTCTTCTTCTTTTTTTAATTCTATAGAATTAATTGCAGCTAGTTCTGAGATCAAGAGATGGAAAAGTTTCCGATTCTCTCTTTTGGACAAATTGCAGCTAACACCCCTCAAACTCATTTCTTTTGATAATGGGTGTTATTTGCAATTTACCCTCTTTTTTTTGTTTCCTGCTTTTCTTTTGATGATCGAAACGATTGGTGGTTTATTTGGGAAAGAAGCTGATTTCTTGTTTGTCCTGAAGAAATGTTAGTAATATTTAAATTGGAGATTTAAGCTAGGGAGTACGAAAAGTCTGCTTTTTTTATCCTTCCTTGTTTATTGGGATGTGTGCATATTTCATGGACAGTGTGTGTAGAGGAAAGCATTCACCCAGACTTCAGATTTTGGATCAGTGACTAAGTTTGACAAGTAGATATAAGATAAGTGTTTAATTAGGTCATGTTTACAGTTAAATTCTCTATTTGAAGTCTGTTAACTGCCGTGGAGGCTTAACGGTTCTCTGATGTTTTTGCAGTAATTGTTTGTTTCCCAATGCGTATAGTAATGCTTCAGGTGTATATGTATGCGATCTTGCAGGTGGCATACAAAGTATGGATTGAATCTTTTGGCATGTATCCTTTGCCTATTGTAAAAAGAGTTAAGCAACTTTGGAGTGCAATCAGAAGCTGGATGGCCGTTAACTTTCCCGAAGCCAATGGAACTTTGAGGAAAGGTGCTTCTGAAGTTGAAATAAGAAACGCAGAAGAAAGTCTAGGTGTGAGGTTGCCGACTGCAACAAAAGTTCTTTATCGCTTCTGTGATGGTCAGGATACAATTTGTCATAGCACTGCTGAGCACAAGCGTCTCGCGCCTTTGGGCCTTATAGGAGGTTATGAGTTCTATAACCATGTGGTGAATATTCATCTATTGCCGTTAAGCCAAATTGTCGAAGAGACTAAAGATGTTGCAATGCAAATAGGCTTTTCTGTTAAATCGAAATACATTATAGTTGCAGCTTCCTACTATTATGAAAAGTGGTTTTTTCTCAATTCTGCCAATAAACAACTTTATGTCGGCACTAGGAACCTTTTATCAGATGGTGAGATGTTACCATGTGTACCTCAAGCACTACTCAGGCAAACTTCTGATGTTAACAATGATATGTCCCAAGATGCATTGTTGTTGTGGTTGGAAGAGCATTGCAGACGCTTGCAAGGCGGCATGATTAAAACTCGGATGCTACATAAAATGCGGACTATAAGCTTATACCCAGAAGCTTCTCCGGCCTGTTCAGTTGCAGTCACTAATGGTGTTCAGGTACTTGAAACTTTAGGTTCTAGTAAGTTTTTTTATTTTCTAATAGTAAAAGAAGCAACGAATGAGCATTTTTCTTATTTGGATCCTTATCATGGAGTTGGGAATGCTTCCTATCATTTTCATTGATCTTACAAAATTATGTTGAGATTAGGAGTGCATCTTTCATAACTGCATTTTGGAGTTTAGCTTGATGGTATTCAATAGAAATGCAATTTTATTCAGAGTGTGGCCCATTTTAACTATAATCTTTGTGTTAGAACTCTATTTACGACAACCTGGGCTAAATATATGAAAGATAACTAAATGTAACAAGAGAATCTTTGTTGTTGGAAGTTGGCATCCTTGTCTAGAAGCTTCCTCCACTTTAAATATTGCTCTTTTTGTATTCTTTACATAGTATAAAATATTCTCCCAAACCTTAATATATTTTTTGGTACTTACTGATGCTGCTACTTAGAGCCTTTTGCCGATCGATTTTGGATATGGGATGTCATTTTTATGACTTATTTGAACTTGATTTCTGAAATCCTAGTTTATAATGTGAATATATATTGACTCTTTTCATTAAGAACCAATGGATTGTTATTGTTTGTGTTGTCAGATTAAGGAAGAGTTATTTCTTTCCTTAAAGATGTTATATACAAAAAGAAATTTGTTATGAACTGAGATGGATTGTCTTGAGGTGAATTAGTAGCATTATGCCTTAACAAGAAAAAACTAGTAGTCTAGAACATACCGACACTGGTGAACAAGTAGAGTGTACTTATTTTCTTAAATTTTGTTTTTGTATGTTATCCAGAAAGAGTTAGTTTTTTCTCTGTACGTGTTCTTTTGCCCTTGGATCTTTGGAACTTTCAATTAAATAGATTTTTTTGTTTCATCGAAACATCGTAACTCATGATATTTTGTGATCCTTTAATTTATGTTATATATATTGACTATTGAGAAGAAAAGCAATAAAACTGTTTCGTAATAAGCTGCTAAGATGTGTCCTGACACAATAATAGCTCACAGATAGCTTATGGCGTAGCAAGTTCGTAGTGAAATTCATGTAGCAAAGCTTAAGGTACTGTCCTTGTGTGTTGACAAAAAGAACAACAACAAAGCCTTTGTCCAAACTTTTGATGTTTCAGGTCACCTACATTGTAACCTTTCTGTCGTGTATGTTAAAAATAACAAGAAGCTTGCCTTCCTTAAAAGTTCTTTTCTGCACTCGTAACCTTTCCGTTCAATAAAATTTTGGCGGCATCTGGAAGTGTGGTATTTTACAACAATTTGTATCCTTAGATTTAGCATACAACATTAAGGAGAATGAGATAATGCATCGTCTGCAATGTCGAAATGCTTCCTGCCAAAGATTTTAAAGTTGAATATCTGGTGGGACTGAGTTTATATTGGAACATAAATGAATCATCAAAACTTGATCACATGCATCAAATGGTATCTTTTTTTCCCTACAGCTAAAAGCAGTGTGTTTCTGCTTCCACTTTATGGATAAGTAAGATTTGAGACCACTCGATTTCCATTCAAATACTAACTTGGATGTGAGATCAAAATGAAAGATATGACATTATTGAGAATTATTTACTCTTATTTTGAGAATAGACAAGGGAAAATTCTGTAGGACAGTTATATGACCAACAATGCTTTATGGATCAGAATGTTAGGCAATTAAAAAACAACATGTGCAAAAAATGAGTGTAGCAGAAATGAGAATGTTGAGATGGTCTTGTGGGTGTAGACTAAAAGATAGGATAAGAAATGAGTGCATCCTCAGTAAATTAGAGGTTGTTCCTATAGAGGATAAAATGAGAATGAATCGATTAAGGTGGTATGACCATGTACAACGTAGACCTCTTAGTGCACCGGTTAGAAGTGATAATATTATAGTTAATGGAGCAAAAAGATCTAGAGGTAGACCTAGAAGGGCTTGGTTAAAAGTAATGAAGAAGGATACGGTTATGGTTAGCTTAACAGAGGATATGGCCCATAATAGAATGGAATGGAAGAATATGATTCATGTAGCTGACCCCACACACTTAGGATAGAGGCGTTGTTGTTGTTGAGAATAGACAGAAGACTTCTCTTTTAAATGTTCTGTACAACATGCACGCATGTCTCTGTATAGATGAGCTGGGCTACTTTTATGTCTATCCAGAATTCTAATATTCTCATGCTCAACCCGAATTTAAGATGTCAATTTGAAAATGCATTTGATGTAATGTACTACACACATTGTCAGCGATTAAACTAATTTTAAGGAAATTTTAGAATTTTGTTTTGTTGTTGTTTTTTTGGTTACTTGATGCATGGTTAAATAAGGTAGAAATTGTTTCAATGTTAAATAGTTTATTTGTAGTATTGCAATGGTGCAGGTATTCAATTTGCTAAAGAGATTCATAATTACATTTTTTTGAGTGTGTCGACTCCATATGCATTTGGAACTAGTTTTAATCATAATAGGGTGTAACTAGCTAGCTATGCCCACCACCAAAATATATAATATTCACTAAAGCTTTGGATGCTGTGCATCCCAAAATAGCCTTAAATTTGAGGGACCAAGAAGTTTCAAAATGCATATAAAGGCATCAGTTGTTTGGAGAAAAACACATGTTATTTCACGTGAAGATAAGATACCTAATGCATGGGAAAAGGTTTTATACCACCAATGTGAGACAAACTAAGATAGTTGTCTATTAATGCAGAATACTTTTTTTAAAAAAAAATTTGGCAGAATACTTTCCTTTTAAAAATTTTGGCTGAGCATGTTAAGAGTGGCTATTGACTGTTTCTTTTTTGTCAATAGATGAATAGTATCTTATGCTTTGTGCTGAAAATAGAGTTTTTTACTTTTGTATATTTTTGAAACATAGTGATCATGGAACTTGGAGATAAAAACAGTACACCAAAGTGAATTGCATCTTGGAAAAGCGTCTGATAAGTTTATTATGTCCTGAATCTAAACCACATCACAGAAATATGTGTTGGATAAGGGAATTGTCCTGACAGTATGCATGAAATACTGTGTTTGACAAGGACATAGCTTCCTAATAGAAGCATAACTGCAATATAGAAGTAGGTCTGTTGTTTAACATGATTTTGAGATCCTATAGTGCGTTATAAAGTTTTATCATGTTAACATTGTTGTATTTTCTGTGCCTGATTTTTTAGGTCCGTGCTTCAGCTGTGTTTGTGCCTGAAATGTCTGACCTGAATGGAGGAGAAGAAAAGTATTATTATTCTTACTCCATACGCTTGTCTCTACTTCCCGATGGATGTATATTGGATGGTACATACTACTCATCTTGCCAGCTTTACTCGAGACATTGGATCATCCGATCTAAAGATGTTGTCGTTTCAGATGTCAGTGCAGAAGCTGTCATTGGAAAGGTAAGACTTACCATGTTTTTTATTTATCCTCTCTTTGCCAACGGATCGTTGAGAGATTTTCTTTGTTGTTTCTTGCAGACCCTTAGGGTTATTATTGTGTCTCTCTATCTTATTATTTTCTCAGTTGACACTAGCCTCCAGTACATAGAGTTCTGCTGTCATAAAAATTTGTTCAGTTTGAGTGGTCATAAGTCTGGTCAATTTTCTCATGAAACCTCTCTTGTTTTCTCCGTTGTCACAGAAGTTAAGTCTATTTTCTAGAACATCAAGCCTGTTCCATGACGACCGAAGTTTATATTTCTTTTGGAAAGTTTTATTTCTTCATGTGTTTCTATGAGAAGCCAATTAGCCTGCCAAATCTGGATGTTGTTAAAGCTTCATTGCTTCTTACGCTAAAGGTGATATTTGAGATACGCTAATCTTATCATCAAATTATCTTTGCAGTTCCCTCTCCTTCTTCCGAATGAAGAAGAGTTTGTGTATGAAAGTTGCACACCATTGCCAGCGGCTCCTGGATCTGTTGAAGGCTCTTTCACGTTTGTACCTGGCAGGTATTCAGACAATCATAACACTGTCTGGCAAAGCCATTGGCATGTCTAATATGCAAAAGTTTCCGCTATATTGATATATGCTAATTGCTTGTTTTGATGCTGAGTA
Source organism: Asparagus racemosus (assembly GCA_037177215.1). NCBI lineage: Eukaryota > Viridiplantae > Streptophyta > Magnoliopsida > Asparagales > Asparagaceae > Asparagus > Asparagus racemosus. The sequence continues at coordinate 4,996,446 of JBAKGM010000081.1, read as the reverse complement.
TTTCTATAATGGTTCAGGTTGAGAAAGCATGAAGGAAGACAGTTTGATGTTAAAGTGGCACTGTTTCCACTGGAGGAACCCGGGTACATCTTTTGATAGCTGGATAAGTGCCAAACCCAGTATGTATATATCATGTGGTTGTAATAATCAGCAAATTGAGACCAGCTAGGTATGGAAAATGATCAGTAGATTATCTATGGTTCAAAAACTCTTGTTAGGTTTGAAAAGCGAATGTACAAGGGGTTTGCTTAAGCAATGCATGATGGTCATGATGCTGCTATGTTTATTTCGAATAGTGCTAGCGTTCTGGAGCAATGATGCTCAATTTATGAATCCTTGTGCGTATTGTATCGGGTGTCATTTCTGGGCAATCAAGGCTTCTTATCGTGTGACGTTCTGCTTGTGAATGTTTCATTAGAAATGAGTGAAAGCAACTATGCAGACTATCGCGTATGACCAAGATCGGCGTATTTCCACATTTACATGTGATTTTCAAATGGTGAATTACAGAATACTTTGTGCGCTATACTTGTCATGGGGGTGTTACGTGATATCAAGATCATCTAATATAGGTATAAGTAACTGAAAAATATAGGTACAAGTAACTGAATAATAATTCCGTTTGGACATCAGGGATCTAAATGCCAACAAACAAGTCGATGAGTAATAAATGGTTATCTGTAATTAACCATGTTCTGCTGTGCGCATGCGAATGTACTTGGAGTGTGTTGGTTTGGGTTATCGCCCGTGATCACTCGGGCTTTATAGCAAATACTGATGTCAATTTCTCCTGTATTTGATCTCAAGCGCAAAAGAAACTTGTTCCTTGAGCGTAGCGGGGGTTAGTGTTTTAGGCGTTACGTAGTGTTCTTGAGAATTCCATGTTAGGACCCTCGGAAATTGAATGATGATACCTAAAAAGTCAGTCCTAAGTAGCTCATTTTCGAGTTCTGCAAGAAGTTTTTGGTGAAAGATTGGTACATGAAGTCTACAGCAGATCTTTCAATCAAATTAAGAAGGTAAAATCGCTTGCATCTCCGCATTTACTTGCCAATAAGTTTCGAAGTGTTAGATGTATTATGAAGGTGGTGTTTAACAAGTGTTCCAAGGTAGTTGGGGCTTACGGAATGACCACAAAAATAAAACAGTTTCAAGCTTGTCAAGAGTTCGAGGGAGGCCAAGGGGCTGTTTGGTAGCCTATAATTGGACTGGTTGCAACTACAGTTGGATACAATTGAATCATTTTCATTTTTATCAATTACAAGTATTTGTTTTATTGCAATTCACAAGTTGCAGTTGTGATGCATAGCCCTTAACTGCAACATGCGATTTACCTTGAAAAATGGTTGCAATACTTGCAATTCGGAAAAACTATAACACTTATTAAGTTGCACTTGCGGTTACAGCTTAACCTACTCAAATAAAATCTTAAATGGTATTCTTAAAAAAAAAAAAAAACTTTCTTAAATATTACAGAAAATTGTCAGAATTTTTTTAAAAAAAAAGAAAAACTCGTGTCACTTAATTTCTGGTAAAAATATTTGATTGCAAGCGTCCAAGTTAACGGTTCAGATGTTTTGGAACATCTTGGACAGAGACAGACATTGTTGAAGCTCCTACGTCAAGACTATTCTAGCAAAGCATGAGTGAATCTTCTTACTACTCGGGTCTCTCACATCTTTATACTACCATCAACCAAAAAAAAAAAAAAAGTTAAATTCTTCAAAGAAGGAAACATGCATTATTAAGTTACACCCTCAGAACACAACTACACATATCATATTGCAGTTTTCAATTATTAGACATCACAAGAAACATTGATAACATTATCAGAAATTAATCCTCAGCAAATCTCTCGAGATAATTATAGGAAGACCCATGCTTAGCAGTTGCTTCCTTAGCTTTTTCTTTCCTTGTCAGAAAATTCTTCCTCATTTCCTTCCCTTTCTCTCCTTCCATCAATTCCCTTGCTTCTCTGGTAACTTGATCTCTCTTCGCATCTCCATCAATCTCCACACCTGCTCCCATTGCTTAAAAATATATCGAGCATTCATGAATTGTTCGGCCCACTGTGGCCAATAAATCATCGGTACTTCAGCTGTAATGCTCTCTAGCATCGAATCCCATCCACAATATGTCAAGAATCCAACAATATAAATATTAGACATGACCGCTTCTGTGAGCACCAACTAGCTATGTAGTCTCTCTCCTTAGTCTTTTCAACGAAATCTCGAGGCAATATTACACTTTCTCCATGCACAAGATCAGGCCTAATTATCCATAGAAATTTATGGTTGCTATTTGCATGCCCCCATGCAAAGTCAGGAAGTTCCTCATGGCTAACTGTGACAATACTCCGAAAACTTGCATAAATTACAGATTGAGGGGGGCATTTAGCCATTCCTTGTAACCATGACCTTCTTTCAAAAGGTTTAAACGCTCAGAGTTACAACCATTATTTGTAATGGCATTGATTAATTTTGAAAATGGACCTATAGGTAAACTTTATGATACATAACTAATAGGGCATTGACACCGTCGAATTCTTGTGAATCAAATGGATTGAGGATCGAACCTTGAGTTTTAAGTGATATATTGTTGTTTTTCTTTCATTGTCGAGAAATATGTTGTCAGCATCAATTGATCTAACAAAGCTTGGGATGTCTCTAAGATGCGTTTCTTTCATTCCTGGTACATCCAGTCAATAATTGTATCCAGATACCCATTTGTTAGATAGCTGTCGTCTGCATCAACAAAAATGTAAAAAGTTACTAAATGTATTGCGCATTTCTCAACTAGAAAAGTGGGGGAAAAAAGGAAGAGTTACTATATCGGAACAAAACTTTCAATTGACATGTTTCTGTCAATGTATCAATTGCATGAAACTTCCGAAACGTCAGTTTGATGACATAAACATGCTTTCTAGCTAACTTTGAACCGATGATACTTGAATCTTGGATACTATCAATACTAGACTTTTGATACCTTTTAAAGGCGTGTAACCTTTCTGAACGAGCTCCTCCAAGTGAAGAGTAGCCCTAAAACCACGAGCGCTCATCGAACAAAAAACCAATACAGGAATGTTCAACTCCTCCGCGACATCCAGAGCAAAAATCCATAAGCCAATTGTATATGAGAAAACTAACGTTCGGTGTCTCTGATGAGTTATTGAGCCTCATCAGAATATCACCAAGGGGAGCAGCACAATAGTCATATGTTTTTGTTGGCTAACTCAGAAACATTTTGGTCAGTATGAAAACTAGAAGATATTGGATCATCGGCTATGGTTTCGAATACAATATTCAGAGCTCAGAAGAGCATCAGGCCCTTGAGATGCAAGTATGGTTTGTTTGTCGGATTCAGTGATGATGAATGTGGTGTAAAAGCCTTTGGAATGGAGGAGTGGAGCTAGTTGAAGCATGGGACTGATTTGGCTTGTGCTAGGTAATGGATGGATAACACAATGTGGGTCAGCCATTGATGGGACAGCAAATTATGTTTTTGAAGGAGAAGTCAGGTTCATCCTTAGTAGCTCTTCCTTACTGATAGGATCCAGATCTAGTTGGTAACTGAAAATGATCGAATTACCCCAATCGTTACCGTCCATTTCTATTTTAAAGGGAGACCCTGTACGATTTCCGTTTGGTAATAGTAGTTCTCAATACAACATTGATTATTATGATAACAGTAGAAGACCTACATGGTCTTAGCTTGTGACTTGTAATGGGAATGAACAGTAATGATTGAGGTAATTGGACCGTCTCTAATTCTACTTTATTGGAAGTGATCTTCTAGCTTTTTTTTGGGGGCGTAGAGAGAGTATCTATCCACCCTTATTATTATTATTATTATTATTTTTTGCCAAAAGGCTTAGAACCGTCTATCATATGTGGGTGTTTCTGATAGATTAAACTGTTCAAAAAAAAAATTTCTTTTTTTTTTGGGTGTGAAATTCAGCTATTTGATGAAATAAATTGGGTTTGTCATTTGCTTTGGATTGATTTTTTGAGCTTAAGCAAGCCTTTTTAAGTGCTGCTCTGGGTTGCCAAACATTAACAGGAATTTTTAAGATATGTAACACATCAAGATAGCCTTATCCCTTAAAGAATTTACTATTAATCAGCAACTTGCTATTGCATTATTGCTTTAAAAAAAATTGGACGAGTTGCATTTGTTTTAGGGAGAGGGAAGTGGATTTATAAAATGGAAGTGGAAAGTGGAAAATTGGATTCCCAACGAAATTCTTGAACAACCTACTTCTTAAACTATGATATAGAAGTGCCGCCAAAAAAAGAATATATAAGTGCAATTTTTAAAAACTTTAGGGTATATAAGTGCCAGAAGAAATTGTCAAGATATATAAGTATAAGTGCAAGTTTTAAAAACTTTAGGATATATAAATGCCGCCAATATAAATGAGGGTCGATAAGTACAAAATAGGGGAAACTATCGGACAGTTAAGTGAAATTAAACTAAATCTTATTATCAGTACTCTTCATTGAAAAAAGCTAAGAGGAGGATTCACGTTGTCATTACTCATGTGAGTTGCGATTCATGCTTCAAGATTTGAATAGGGTTTATTTCAAATAGTAGTATCATTTAATTGTGAATAGATTTCCTTAGTTCTATTTGCGACAAATAGACCTCTAATAATATTGGTACAAGTGCAAATACACCCATTTAGTAAATCTTTTTGATTAAAAAAAAAGCAATTGGCAATTTATCAAAAAGCAATTGGCAATTTATCCTCACAAATAGAAGTATAAGGGATCTATCTGCCTTCTTAAACCTTTTTAATGATTTTGAGAGGAAAAAAAAATTCACTCAGGGGTCTACTTGTAAAAATAAAACTATATGGGGTCTATTTGCAATTGGATGATCCTGCTGGGATGCATTCACGATTAACCCATTTGAATATAACTCGTTTTCCTACTCATTCTTCTCATTATTTATTTTAGGTTTCTTACTCCTCAGATTTTCTTCTCCAAATATACAGTTTCTAAATTAGATTGAACTTCGGTACAACCATTTACGAATTTTGCTGAAATATTAATGAATTTTTTACTTTCTACTATTTTTTAGTTGCTATATTAAATTTTGTGTAACGCAAGTATGTACTTGAGTAAATATTGGAAATCTCATTGTCTTCATTTAAAAGGTGAAAAATTGTATTCCCTCCCTAGAAATAAGAATCTGAGCATATTGCTTTCTATTTCAGCCATACATAAAACCTCCTTGACTCAAAGAACCAAGCTTCCACATCCTTATCTCATGTGAACTTTTAGAAATTACCTACAATGTCTTTTGTTCTTTTTTTATTTCACTCTTTTCCCCCTCATTTCCCCTTTTTTTATCCTTCATTTTTTTTCCTTTTCATTTCTCCCATTACCCCATGAACCTATTGAATCTCTCTTCTCCTCTCTTGTTTTAAACCTTTCTCATCTCTCTCCTCTCTAATCTTCTCTCCTCCTCCACCAATCTCTCCTCCTCTGTTATCACCTTTCTTCCTATAAACTAGTATCATCGCGGTCACTAGTTTAAGCTGATACTTTATTTATTTTCTTTTCTTCTCATTACGTATTACTTGAATATGAAGAACAGAAAACAGGGTTGGTAAACCATTCAAATAATAATCCAATAATAATCCTGAAAATTGACAGTAATATTAATTATTCCAGTTTGACAAGGGGATGCCTCACTTTATGATCAGTAAAAAGAGATGCGAGGAAAAAGATTACAAAGTTACGAGACGGAGTACAGCCTAGTTGCACATTGCTCAAATTTCTCTAGTATGAGTTAATTTATCATTAATTGTACTCGTAATATCAAAAAGGGAAATAAAGCATTAGCTTGGATGAACACGTTCCCTCGCTAACTTAGGGCAGCACAAACACCTATGTCCGGCCTGCGAACGACCCACACTCACCGCCCATCAATCTTTGGACGACGCGAAAGGGGGTGATAGTCGTCCACTCCGCCAACCATTAACTATAGAGGTCATTGGACGACGCGAAACGCGGTGATGGTTACCCACTCGGCCAACCATTCACTATAGAGGTCCTTAGACGACGCGAAAGGCGGTGATGGTCATTCACTCGGCCAATCATTCACTCTAGCGATCCTTGGACGACGTGAAAGGTGGTGATGGTTGTCTGCTCGATCGGCCATTCACCATAGAGTCGTCCGCCACCATACATCCCCCAAAGGCCCAAAGTACCGGGCCGTCAGCCCTTCCTTGTCTTTTCTCCCTCGGGAACGGAGCGAAAGGCGGTGCTGGTCATCCACTCCAGCCAACCGCTCTCTTAAGCGACTCGAGAGGCTATTCAAGTCGGCCACTCGGCCTCGACTCCTCCCTCTCGTCGCTCGTGGTCCCCCCATCTAAACGACGGCTATATGAAGTTCACGCCCGACAGCTCATCACTATCGCATTAAATGTGCTGACAGCTCCCATTCACTCCTCCATCCCTCACGGTATTTAAGGTAACTCGAACCCATGCTACTGCAGACGCCGCCAATCCCATCCTATTAATGGCGAATAGACAACGCTAACTCTCAGTCCGCTCACAGTTTGACACCTGTAAAGGCATGCTACTATGACAGGTACATGCTACTGTGGCCGGTGCATACAGGAGCTGGCCCAATCGGCTCCCGGCACGTGGAAGAGAGTACTGACTCAGCAGCTGTCTCTTGAAAGAATAGAATGCCCTACAAACCCTAGGTACAAATAGCAGTAAGAACAGTGAATCAAGTAAGTGATCCCATCTCAGTGAATTCTACTTCTACATTTTTCTTCTTCCTTTACTGACTTGACCGTCGGAGGGACCACCGGAGATCCCAACTCCACCCTTTCCATAGGTACTCACTCGTAGACGAACCCCCTGACCAGAGCATCTTCACCAGGCATTAGGAGAGAAGGCGGACCCTGCTCTCTTAAAAGCTAAACTCGTACCGAGGTTAGTGACTGTTTTATCACGTACATCAACAATGCTCATTTATGTCAGCCTCAATCTCATCAAAAGCGTGGATCTGCAATTTAATCAATATATACGTAGTTTATCAAATAATATTATTACAAAAAAAAAGAAATGTCGTTTTGATTTAGTTTAAAAACTTACATAATCCCTCTTAATCATGGCACTAGGGATGTAACTATCTGTCAGTGGGCATGGTACTCATCCAGCTGCTGGTTGTGGGTCGCGTCCTACTCCTATCCATATGCGTGTGATATTCCAATACCAACACATATACGCGGTATAACCAACTGCTGGATTTATCTCATTCTATATGAAATTCCACCCATTATTCCACCTGTTTATGTAGTCCACACGGAATATGGCTCAGTCCGTACAATGCGATGTCATCCATCGCCTGCGATGGATTTGCTCAACAGGATCTGGCACATACTGAGAAAGATAAAATTACCGTAGCACACGATCTTGGATATGCATCTCCACAATCTTCCAGCATATCAACGAGACTCTGGCTCTCCACAAAGCTGCGCTATCTCTACAAATAGGTGCAAGGGTATAGATATCGAGATCTGACACTTGAACTGAAATTTAAAAAAACTTGTATTAGCATCTACAGAAAAATTAAAATATAAATAATGAATTGAGTTCTGTATTTACTTATTGGTGTTGGAGGCCATCAAGCTCATTTCTGTAAAACTCTATACGTCTGGTCGCGGTTCTATATTTTGAGTGCCTCACATTATACCTATTTAGCATAAAGAATATATAAGTATGAATTCAATATGAATAAAATTAAGCAATAAAAATAATTTTAAATTCACGTATAATTATACCTACATCCCAAAAGAAACTGACCCTGTAGATCGCAGTGCATCTGCAAAGTAGGTTGTCCAATATGAATGTGTTCCCACGACCAAACCTGTAGTAATGTCATGCACCATTTGAAATCTTCATTCTGCATTAAGGAGACTCTGCATAGTTCTCTATAAAAGGTATGCCAAGACCACACTACCCCATGATAGAGTGTCGCACACCTCAAAGTCCTCAAGTAGTGTCAGCCATCACACATGTACAAGATTCTTGCTCGCATCAGGATACCATACACCCTATCATGTGCAATATGTAAGCACGAGCATAATACTGAATCGTCTCATCTGTGGCGTCAACGGGTATATCGCCCATAAATCGGTAACGAAGCCACGATAGCTTTATTACACCACTCCTCAAATTGGTAACCTGTCCAAGAAGCCTCTCAAATACTTCAGCCCAATTATGATCATCCGTGCCCGTAACAATAGGTTCATTAATCTGGAGCCCAAGTATGATGGTTACGTCCTAAAGTGTAATGGTACACTCCCCTATATGCATATGAAAGGTGTTGGTCTCTGGCCTCCACCTCTCAATCAAAACACCAATAAAGGCCCTGTCAAGCCTAATCCATCCCACCGATGAACACTCTCAAAAACTAGCCTGAGCTACCAACTGTAGTACACGATGATCCTCCATCTCCCAGCCCGAATGACTCTGGGAATGGTCCACTATGTTGATTTCTGCTAAGGGCTGCACATTAATCAAAATTGAGAAAATATATTTGAATACAAAAATTGAAACTAGCACAATAATAAAAAATATATACATTATAGCTTGTTCTGTTGCTTTTCATCTGCCTAAACTTGACATTTTTTATGGACCACAAACGAAGCGCATGAATCAATTTCCCCTTGCTTTCAAATAGATCGCCCTTTCTGAATGATAAGTCATCGTCTTGTGTATCGTCATTTACATTAGTGCAAATAGGAATATTTTCCCTTATGGAGTCATCAATCCAGCCATCTCCATGAAGTTCATCTGGCAGCGGATCCTCTAATACGCCATACTCATTGTTAGAATAGCATCGGTCAATTAATTAGTTGTTCCCTTCATCACGATCTATCAAACACGTCATGCTATTAATTTGTAAGCTATCCTCTTCGTCATCATCCTCGCATCGACACTTGCATTGTCACTTTCTATCGTCACTCCTGTGGAAGGCCTTATATCTTGGTGGTGAGCATTATCATTGAAGGCACTTGAAGTCCCCACAAGCGAAGGACAGCTCAAGTATTGCTTCTATGTCCATCCCACATCCCGTTGCGGAGACCAAAAGCCAGTCGAGTCAACTTCAAGATCCTCCAACATGTGAGAATAGACTCCGTCGTGATTCACCGCTTTGCCCAAATTTCTGTGATGTTTTTAATAAATAATTCCACCTAACGCTTCTCGTCATTTAATATTCTAAGGAGACTCATATCGTAGTCACTTGAGATTTGAATGCCGCTTGTTCTATTCCCCGTAATGAGATAATTGCAAATCACATTGAGATGATACTCACGTAGATTGGTTAAGATAATATTGTGTAAGTCAATAACTAATCCTTTGAAAGTACATGATTTCGACATGAACAACGATTTCATCACACCTCCTTCATGAACAGGCATATTATTCTCGAGATAGTTAATTTTTCCAACATGTGAATAAAGAATTACGATTCGATCGTTCAACATTACCTCTGAGGAGAAAAAATTTCAATATCAACTAGTATTACACGAAAAATAATAATAATATTTACAATTAAATCACCTAATATCAATTTTTAATCTTTCCATAATTTTTACACATCCATAAATTAAAAATTAATACATTACTTTTTATAACA
>JBAKGM010000081.1:4960670-4972697 GCA_037177215.1 Asparagus racemosus | reverse complement strand
TTTTGTAATAAAAACATAACTGCGTCGATTTTTTTAAAAAAAAATTAAAATGAGTTTATTTTGAAAATTTGTTCTTTTGTTCAACTAAGAGGCTCTTCATGTGACTAATGGAAATTACCATTCGGCAATGAAATGAAGATCATCTTTCTTTGCAACTAACAGAAATCACCAAAATTTCGCTACATTCTGCGCAGATAAAAACATTTTGTCTTGGTTATGTAGTGGGGTTAATTGCAGAAACACCCCTATAGTTCTATTTATGTGGATAGACTCTCTGAGTGAGCATTTTTTATTCTTTTAAACAAATAAAATCTCTTACGGGATCTACGCTTGGGCAAACAATACAGGAGGTGTCAATCCGCTTGTACACGGAATGTATTCGCAATTAACCCTATATAGTGATATACATTACTGTTACTGTATCCAGTGCATTAATGGTGCAATTAAAGAAAAAAGTAACTCTTACATCAGCGCATCAATCCTCTTGATGAACATTACCATTAATCCAATGACATGATGAACCCATGGATGAAGAACTCGTCGCCAATTACATCACAATCCGTGCTCACTTAGCATTCGGCAAGTCAATGACGGAATTTGAAACTTGGTCCAAGTCCGAACGCTTGGTCAACAAGAAACCTAGTCCACAATTTTGCTGCGCGAACAAGTCTAACGAACTTATAAATACCCACAAACTTCTCATTTCAATATCATACACAGCACAACTTCTCATTTCAAATATTAACTCTTTCGTGATGAATTCTCAAAGGAAATCGGTGATCTTGATGGTTAGCTTATTGTTATGGATGGTTTTGATCACGGAGCTCGCCGACGCTAGGCCGGCGCCGGAGTGTGTAAAGGGGCGGGCGAGTATTTTGGCGTACCCGAACCCGAGTGCATACGAGAAGATGACGTCGACGTTGTCGTGTTGGATGGCGAGGTTGCCGGCTGGGCCGAGCCCACAAGGCCCAGGACACTAGAAGATGATGGCGCGATATGTTTTAGATCAAGTTTAAGATAGTGTCAATATTTGTTAGAAGAACACTTTTTTTTTTCCAATTCTTTTTAATTCTTTTCCTTTTTTCCGTCTTTTTTTTTTGGAATGGATTTGTAGTATAGTTTTGAGTATTCTTTTGTATGCTATGATTTGTTTTGTAACTATTCTTTCTGGAGATTGAGACCAATAACTCTCTGTTTTGCACTGATCCAAGTTAAATATAGATTCTACTTTGCCGTATCATTATGATTGAGACAATATAGATATTAGTTTCTCAATCATAATTATTTATTGTTTTATTGTACAATTGTGGCTGATTTTGGAGGAGAGTTAGGAAATAACTGTAAACTTCATGAGATATTAGATATTAATTATACTGGAAATGAACCACAACCATCTAAATATTATTAGACATTTATCACTGATTCGTCCATTGTCATAGTGACTGTAGAAAGGATCTTTTTGAGTGGTATTCACTGAAAATATTTTTCGTGGCTTTTGAGTTTTGGCTTCTAAAATGTTACGTGGTTTTGGGTTCATCGATCTTCATATCTTTCAACCTCGTATATATTCCTTGCAAAATGAAAGATTTCTATTTTCACCATGGAGAAATGACAAATGGCTTCTATAGTGTTACAAGGCCAGTACTAATTAAAAAAAAAAAAACAGCGTTACTGCAGGGGTTCTATGTGCAATTAATCTTTGTTTATATGGCTTTGTTTCAGTTGCCTAGTAGAATTTGCATTCATGCAAAGTGATGGTAACATTATGCATTTGTGTTTTGCTGAGCGATCTGTTCTGATAGGAAATGTATTTGACTTCAGATGGACTTGACTGAAGGATTTTTAGAGGGTTGACAGAATCTTGCTTCTGCATGTTGTGCTATTGACATAGGACGGGAGGGGTGTGTAGCACAAGAAAAACTATTTCATTCCATCACCTTCTTGTTCACAGGTAATTTATGTCACATGGTTGCTCCAGATCTCTTATTGGTGTGGTGTATACCAGCTCGGTACTCATATGTCTTGCAGAGCACCTAAGAAGTTTTCTTTCATGTGCCAAGCCTAGTTTAAACCATTTTCGTTAGCTCATTAAAATGGACTTTAGGCGTTGTATTTATTCCTCGATCAAGCAACCTTTATTGGGCTTGGGCTTTGAGATTTGCCTGTTACCAAGTTCCATTACTACGTGACAATCAATGTAAACAGCTAAAATATGGGCTGTCTTGTAAACTCCAAATTTCAAATTTTTTTGCCTTCTGAAATTAGTTTCGGTGGGACGTAGTTGTAGTTCCATGATAGCTGGAGTGGGCCTCGGCCGTAGTAGGCCTTGCCTGGCGTGCAAGGGTAGTCGGAGTTGCTCGCGTCGCAGTACTTCTTAGATGCGCCGTTGATCTCTTCTACGTAACAAAAAACTGCATAAAGTACAGGAAAGATGTTAATCTATGAAGATGTTGTTCGACTACAAATTCACATTTTGGAATTTTGACGGACTCTTAATCTTTTAAAGTTTCTAAAAATTTCAAGTTTTTATGTATTTATTTACTAGCATCTCGGTATACATGATCCATGCATGACACAGAATGGAGAAGGGCCTTTGTCGAATGTCAAGCGTATGGATGCTATTTTTTCCGTTTTGGGAATTTTCCTAATGTAAAGGTATTTATGTTTCTTTTTCCAACTTCTTGGGATATTTTAGTAGTTTTTCCAAATGTGAGGACATTTCTGTAGTCTTTTTCCAAGTTTGACACATTTCTTTAGTTTTTCCAAGAGGACGGATCCAGGAAGTTCTACGCCACACATGTGAAAAGTAGTAATATATCCTCCTCGTCCGTGGTTGTGAGGGCATCTCTATATTCTCTTTTTCAAGTATGACACATTTCTGTAGTTTTTCCCACAGTGCGAATCCCCTTAGAACTATTCGCATGCAAGCAGACTGTTTTAAGCCTTACATGTGAAAAGTACTGATTTGCCCTCCTCATATGTGGCTCAGAATTGTCCGCTAGCATGCAGGCGGTTCTTAGAGGATCCCTATTCTTTTTCATAGGTGGGATTACGTTTCTAGTATCCTAAAAATGTGAACTCGCAAATGTTTCTCTTAAATTAGTAACATTTTTTTAAGACTATACTAAAGTTGAATTAATATAAAATTGTGTTAAATCCTAATCCTAAATTATAAAAATTAAGTTCAAACTCAAAATTAGTTATGAGACGACAAGTGACGAATCTTGACAATCGGCGATCTTGATTGGAACCCCGAGAAAATGATACGTGTCGCTTTTTTTTATAGTCAATCTCATGAAATATTTTTTGGTCCAAAACGATCCTTCCTAAATTGGTTCGTTGTCCACAAATAAATTTGGAAAGAGACAGGAAGCTCATGAGGGATCCACAAGTAGAAAAAGAAAGAAAAAGGTTTATAACTTTTAAATTAGAGAAAATAGTTTAGAAAATTTTAACTCAAAAAAAGATTCAAAATTAGCACTCCAAACTCACATCCAGTTTCATGAGTTGCATGAGCAAAGAACGCAGCAACCTCCCATGGCTCGGGTTAGGGTTAGGGTTAGGGTTAGGGTTATAAGGGCTAGGGTTGTGGTTGTTTTGGTGGGTTTAAGTCTTCCCATGGCTTTGGACTCGGGTTGATGATGGTGCTGTTAGTGTTGTGTTTTGTGGGTTGGGGTATTTATTTAGACAGGGAGTTTTGCATTAAGGGTGTGGATGACTTTGTGGACTCTGCTTAGTTTTTGAATCTTTGATGTAATTGGGTAGACAAGGATTAGCGTCAGCATCGCACTAGTTAAGAAGGTTTAGTGTAGTGACACACCATCTCCTATGCTCATCGTTTGTTGTCCCAAAATGATACTTTGTATTATTTAAAAGTACTCTAGTACACGGGATGCGTGCATAACACAAACCATAGGCTGATCAGTGTTGTAATTGAATCGTCAAAGAAAACGGATAGATATGGTTTTGAGTATGTCTTCGTCTATTTTTTATGGGGTTTTTTCAAGTTCATGGGCATTTCTGTGGATTTTTCGAAGTGTCAGGATATTTTTTTTTAAATTTTGTCAAGTGTGAGAGCATTTCTGCTGATTTTGTCAAGTGCGAGAGCATTTATAATTAATTTTTTTTCTAGATGTAAGGACATTTTCAAACTTCCGAGAAATGTTTCTCACAATGATAAAAAAGGACCGCTTTTCTCATTACATTGTATAGATTATTTGTGTAATTACCTTCTTCCATAGAGATTTAGAAATAATGGCTTTGGAGGAGTACCTTGTTTTTACGAAACCTTTTGCTCATAAATAAACGAGTGTGGCGTACTGATGCTCATTATTTTAATGCGATCATTGCACCAAATAACTCCGAAGAACGGTGAATACGTTTTTCCATCACAAATGCGATATTTTCCAGTTCGTGGCTGTCACGGTGAGATGACTTTAAAGTTAAAGTCTAAAGTCTTCCAAATCAGAATGCTATCTTGTGGAACTTTTGTAAAGAGAGAAAAAAAAGTGAAGTTTGAAAAATCAACGGACGTTAAAGTTAGAAGACCAATCTTTCACATTACTTCTTAAAACAATAAAACTGGACGATATTTCGTGCATTAGAACTAGGCGGAGCCACTACGGAATTAAACCTAAGATCGTGAGAATTATATTGGGATCTCCTAACCATCCATATTACCCACGATGGTTTGAGCCACTTATATTTCTTCTCAGAAGTAACAGAAATGACGCCTATTTTCTCTATTTTACCTACTTCATAACTATTTCCATGCAAACAAATAAGTTCTTAACTAATTGTCCCCATTGAAATTTTGTTGGTACCTTATATTACATGTGTTATATTTCGTATTGATATACAACATTTAAATTAATTGTCCCACTTAAGATCTAACGCTGATAAGACCCCAACTCATTAGGCCCACTTACCATTACTAAGCCGATGTTCATTACTAAAGCCAATACCCATTTAATAAAGCCCAACCCTTACCCTCTCTCTAATCAAATTCGGAATTTTCTTCTCTAATCACCGATTCGGAGATACAGTATTAAATTTTAAAAAAAAATCGAAAAGAACGAAACATACAGTAAGGCTTGCTGCGATTTGAAAAGGACCAAGGCAGAAACAATTTTTTTTTGGGGAAAAAAAGGGTAAACCCTCTAATTTCTTGACTTTATATAAGCAAATTATCTTGCATAAGGTTACACAAGAAAGAATTGCATATGATTTGTGTTTGAGATAATTTTAAAAGGGGTTTTAAAGTCTAGGGTTCTAAAATGCAAAGGAACTGTTTTCAAAGTTAGGAGTTCTGACTTCTTATTTCATAATTTGTTGTTTATTTTTTCTTATTATTTATGATTCATATATCATACTTGAATAAATAGTTAGTAAATAATTGTTCGGTGTCCTTCTTAAACTAATATTATGACTATCCATCAACCTGAATTAGTGGAATATTTATTTTCCATATTACCATTTAGTTATCTCAATTTATATTAATAGTTTATTTAATTTTAATTATACACAAAATCATTTCGTCATATATTTTCTAAATAAGTCATGATAAATTTGTGAAAAGAAAACCAATTTGAGAACAAGAGCGACGACAAGTACAAGAGAAGGGGCAATCATCTACTTCTAGCGAATGTAATCACCGCGAAAAGTTGAGAATTCTTTGAAGCAACAATGGATTGAGTTAAATTTAAGTAAACTTTCAAGTGATCCTGGGAAACGAGAAAGAATATCATCCTACCATCCAAGTGATCGAGACATGATACATAGGGAATATTTTCAAAAGATATCTTGCCAACCTTGCAATCATACTTTTCCACAAACAAAAATCAGAAAGGTCTCAAGGAAATTTCATAATTCTTTGTTTGATGAGTTTGGAAATTGGTTGGTGTTTCCAATGAGCGGCTGCAAAGGATGAGAGATGATGGATGAGAAGCATTATCACATGAAGTCTCAATTTTTTAAAACAGTTACAATATTGAAATTCCCAACATGAGCAAAGTGTTTATAGAAAAGAGGCGGTCATGGCGTAAAACATTGAAATTCCCAACATGAGCGATGTGTTTGTTGGAAAGAGGCGGCCACGGCGTAAAATTCAGGAGATTACGAATTTACACCATTAAGGTGTTGAGTTATTCTGTGCAATTATTGATATGCAACTGAAGGAGCTCAATGATTGATTCAATGAAGTAAATACTGAATTACTTCTTTCCGTGGCATGCTTGAATCCAGACAATAGTTTTGTGGCCTTTGACAAGCAAAAGTTTATTCGACTTGCTCAATTTTATCCTACGGTGTTTTCCTCCTGTGAGCTTATAGCACTTGATAATCAGCTCAAGATTTTTAGAATTGAGCGGAATTGTCGATATTGCAAAGAAGTTGGCGAAAACATGGAGAAATCTTGCATATCCATTAGTATATTTGATTGTCAAGTTAGCATTACTTTTACCTATTGCTACAACGACTGTAGAAAGAGAATTTTCAGCTATGAAAATCGTGAAGACTAGATTGCGCAATAAAATGTGACACAGTTGTTTGAATGATTGTTTGGTTACTTGTATTGAGAAAGATGTATTTTATACGATTGATAATGAGTTGATTATACAAAGATTTCAAAATAAGAAAACTCAATGAGGACAATTGTAAATGTCTTTCTTTTGATGTTGGAGTTTATTAATAAACTTATCTTAATAGATTTATAAGTATTATATTTTATTTATTTACACTTTATTGCCCCCACTACCCCTCGGGTCCTGGCTTCGCCATTAAATTACTACTCCTGGGGAGAGTAAGTCTCCGGTAGGTAGTATTAAGCGTTGTTTGATGGCTTTGCAGCTGGATTGATTACAATTACAACAACGTGTAACATGGTTAGTTTATCTAGTTGTAAGTATTTGTTTTGATGCATTGCATCAATTAGAGTTGCAACAATGGTACGAAATCCTCTTTAGTTTTCAATGACGACTCAAGTAAAAAAATGGTTGAAAGTCATTGTGGGCGACGATTCATTTATACGCAAGATAGGAAGAGCATTACTCAATTTGAACAGAATAAATCAAGTGAACCAACTAAATTTTGACGCTTCAATTCAATTTTAAAATATGTTTGGCTTAGTTCGGTTTGAAAAAGAGTTTCAAACTGAATGAATCATTCTCTTATCACTTCTCTAACACATACTCTTTCTTGCCCGGACAAATTCTCCCTATTTGCTAATAGTCGATTTTGTTACTTATGGTGCATTAGCAGAGAGGAGGAATTGTAGAAGATATCCCATTTGGCACTTAAAAAAACTGAAAGTTGACGTATTGCATGTGCTAGAACTACTACTGTTGCGAGAGACAGTCAAGTCTCTAGTAGCGGTAAGGGCTGATTGATAGCCTGCACTACGTTAGATGATGATATTCTTGTACACAATATTGGAAGCATTCTCTCACAATTGTAAGTGTTTATTTTGTTGCGAACTCAGCAGTTGCATTTGCAACCATAGCAAAATCCACCTCAATTTGCAATGTTGACTTAGATGCAAGATAGGGGTGAGCATTATTCGATTTGATCTAATAAATCAAACAAAATAACGGAATTTCAACAGTTCAATTCAGTTTGAGGATATGTTTGGATTGGCTCGGTTTACTACCGGGTCAGTGTTAGTCAGGCCAAGATTTCTGATTACGAGTCTAGCTATGGACCTATCTCGACCCACAACTGGCATAGGTCAAGGCCGGATCAAGCTGGCCGCGCCGTGGCGGGCTAGGCTCAATCCATGGGTTAGAAAACTAAGAGAGCCATTGGCTCTCCAATTTTGAGCTTACATGCTAAGTAGTGGAGATGAAATAATGTAAAATTGCGTAGGTGTAAGTGTAAAACAAGATTTTACTTTTAATTATATATATTAGAGTAGTGATAGCAGTGCATAAAAGTTATACAACTTTTGTAATACTACATAATTAAAAGTGGGACCTTTTCTTAAAAATTATAAAGAGAAATTTTAAGTACTTATGGATTTTATTTCTTTATGTCAAGTAGTATACAATTCTTATAGTACTACTGTACTAGTAAGGAGGGCACGTGCGTTGCGCGTGCCAGATAGATGAAGTTATCATACACCAGAATTTCCATTATATCTGTAGATTCACTCATTAATAGAATTTTCACATGAATGCGTAAAATTATGTGTGGGTTATTTTTGCCAGTGAAAATTGAAACTCACGCTTTTAGTGAGAATTTTGAAAATCTCAAAGTGAAAGGGGGTTTTATGATTACCCTTAAAGTTAATGGTAGTTGCACAAAACAATTTAAATAAGTATATATGACGAGAGAATGTAGAGATGTGATTATGGAGAAAAATATAGACAAAGATACAAAATATACGCGAAAAAAAAACACCATCTCAATCTGCATAGGCTTGCTTATAAGAACAAATTTGGATTTAGATCTAAATCTCATTTAAAGTTTGCTCAAGAATTACACATCAACAAGTTCGGCCAATGTATAAGATTACGGCACACAAAGACCTAATTATAATTACTTTAATATGCAGTATTTCTTATCAACACAATTTTTTTAAGGTAAAACTTCTTATCAACACTATTATAATTATAATCTTATTTTATCTCTCTCAATTGTGCATTTTTATGACCTTTGCACATGTACAAATTATCTATGTCGATTTTATCTCATTTTATTTTCAATAATTGCAACATCTAATCTACAAAGACAAGCATGCATTTCTTATCATATACCTTAGTGAAGTACATCCATAAGTTCATCCCCGGCTAGGTCAAGTGAACATTAGCTGAGGGGTATATTGGTCATTAAAGAAATAAAAATCAATGCCCCTTAGGATTTGAGGGACTACTGAACAATTTCAGGTATTTGAAGAACTAATTGGAGTTATTGAAGATATGAGGGGCTAATGTCTAAGCACCCCTTATTATGTTTGTACTACTTAACAATGTTCTTATTGTTGAATTGCTATCGGCCCATGAGAAGTCCATAAGTCCCTCGTCTCCCTTGAAGCAGTTTCTTTTGTTGGGCTCAGCAGGTGAGCTATCACGTGAGCAAATAACCCAAATTAAGTTCCTAAATTTCACGGGTGGGATTGCATTTAGATACAAACAACAATGACAAATTTGTCCAAAAACATTTTCGCAAACTTTCAGCTACAAGGGCTTTATGTATTCCTTTTGGTGCAGGTAATTAATACCACCATGAATAAAAAAAGAGTAACAGTGGGGCCCAAGGCTTTAATGGATTTTGTTGGGTCGTGTCTGATAATAGTTGGCTCAGGCTATTAAATATCCCGTTGGTCATAAAAGAAAAGTTCCATGGGAGCCCAGCTCGACACCTGCCTAGGTGGGGCTCAAGTTGGGTCGCGGTCTGGCCCGATATGAGCAGGGCAAGGTACCGAGCCAAGCCAAGCTGGGCCGGCGTGGCCGACAGCCCACTCTAATAGCACAAAATGATTCCGATGATGCGGAGATGAAGTTAAAGCAGACAGCGTCGCATTGTTTTCTCACTCGAATTCAATCATGTCGGTTTTGTCATTGCAAGAAGAGAGATCGTTTGTCTAGTTGAAAAGGTCCTAGACTTCGAAGTTACTTAAGAGCCCGTTGTCTCATATTTATGACATAAACGGTTGACGGGTTTCAATATCGTTCTCACGGTTTTTACTTTGATTCCCGGATGGGTTATTAAAAAAAAATAAACTGAGTAAAAGTAAACGAACATGTGATTAATTGTAATCCAATTTAATGCAAGCTTTATTCCCATATATAATCATTCATTATTATTCTCTCCAAGTTGCCATCCACACAATGATCTAGCAACAAATACTATTTCCTAACGTCACACCAAACCGTTAGAATATAAAACTATAATCCTCAACTCTCACTATGATTTTTAAGTTTTAATATAATAATTAGAGATTTTAACAGGATATCAGAGCAATCCAGATTCTAATCCCCACCATCCATGAATTTAAAACGGATTTCCTAAAAAAATTAAAACCGCAATGTGAGTCACCAAAACTTCAAAGTTTTGTTATAAATGTTAAGACTTTATCGCAACCTCCCAACAATACCCCTTGTACTACCCAATCAATGCATGTCCACAACAGCTAGCCACTGAGTTCCTTTTCTTTTTTCTTGAGTGAAGAAAGATGAAAGAAATATGCTACAATGATTTTAATAATAGTTAAAATGCACTCGTTCTCTTATTTATTTACCCCATTTGATAAAAGAAAAGAATAACTTAATTCATCTCACTTACCTCTAGAATGTTGTCCCAATAATTTTTATTGTAATAAGGAAATTTCTCGTAATCCCATCTGAAAAGTCTATTTAACAAACTTTATATTTTTAATTGAGGAGAAGTATTTAATCCCATCTAGAATGGCGACTTTAATCCGGTTTGAAAATAAATCTGATTTTAAACCCAATCTAAAATCAAAAGTGCGTGAGTTATTTCTCAGTGTCGCCCCTTTAGGTCAATGTCTCTTTCAGAAGATTACAGCTACCAAAGAAATTTTGAAGGTTATGTTTGAGTGCAAAGTACAATATTTCAGATAAAATATTGCATGTTTACAAGATCACATGCAATAAGTAAGGCTACTCTAAGATAAAGTGATGCATTAATGTTGCGTTTGGATGGGGGTAAAGAAGGAGAAGGGAAGAGAATTTTAGGTTTAACTTCGTTTGGGAGTTTTATTGGGAGGGTAAAGAGGACGAAGGAAGGAGAAGTTTTTCAGAAAACTTCTATGATTTCTTTCACCCTCAAATTGGGCGGAAATGGAGGGAAAGGGAAGGAAAGTAAAACTTCTTAATAAAAGAGAGATTTTGACCCTCTATCATAGTGAATCAATGACTAAGATTCATTTACTTTCCTGTCCTTTCTATAATTAGAACTCTCAAACGACATAATTTAAGTTTACTTTTATTCCCTTTGCAAAAGTCTCAAACAAGATATTATATTTTCTCCCCTCTTCTCTTTATTTACTTTTCCTTTCTTACGTTTACTTCCCTTCCCCCTAGTAAACTCCCAAACATAGCGTAAAAGCCAACCTAAGACTTATTTTATGTAATCCCACCTCGATTCCCTTGACTAAAACAACGCTAGCAAACCTTGAACAATCTTCGCAACCCTTCACTGATTCTCCATTCAAAAACATTATCCAAACTACGTACATATCCCCTTCATCTTAATTTCTTGAAAAGTCCTCAACCCAATTGCTCTCCCTCTTCTATAAACACCACAAACTTCTTCACACTTAAAAGAACCAACAAAATGCCTACCGAAATAATGAGCATACTCGTAGTCCTAACCTCAACCCTGGCTTGCTTCCTACCGACGCAAACCCTAGCCCAGAACTGCGGTTGCGCTGCCGGTCTCTGCTGCAGCAAGTACGGCTACTGCGGCACGGGCGCCCCCTACTGCGGCGATGGATGCCAGTCCGGTCCGTGCGATAATAAGCCGCCGAGTAACAACGGAGGCTCGGTCGCTGCAATTGTGACGCCGGCGTTCTTCGACGGGATTAAAGCTCGGGCTGCGGCCAGCTGCCCCGGCAAGGCGTTCTACACGAGGCAGGCCTTTCTGAACGCGGCCGGATCGTACCCGGCGTTTGGGACGACGGGGACTGCCGATGATTCTAAGAGGGAGATTGCCGCCTTTTTCGCTCACGCTACCCATGAGACTGGCTGTGAGTTTTTTTCTCACTTTTAGTTTTCTTTTTTGTTTACTAGTTGTCCAATTTTATTACTAATGACACAAGAGTGGGTAGTATCGTTGTTTTGAACGTTTACTATTTCTATATTTCATTAACTACTGTAGATAGATCACTAGGTTGTTTTTTATTTTATTTTATTTTTTTGACGCTTTTACTCTTACACTCTGTTTGGGAGTTCACTGAGTAAAGAAACGGAAAGTTAAGTAACGAAAACGAAAAGTAGGGAATGGAAGTGAAAAGATAAAATGTTGTTTGGGAGTTTAGTAAGGGGAACAGAAGTAACTTTGTGTGGGAGG
>JBAKGM010000081.1:4901453-4944073 GCA_037177215.1 Asparagus racemosus | reverse complement strand
GGGAAGCAGAGAGAAGAGAGAGAGAGAGAGAGAGAGAGAGAGAGAGAGAGAGAGAGAGAGAGTTGGATGGGGTTTTTGTTTTATGGGTTCGGGTTGGGTTCGGTTACGGATTTTCTTAAAACATAATGGCTGTGTTTAGCACTGTTTAGCGCTTTTAAGCGCTAAACACCGCTTATTCACGCTTAGAACCGTGTTTTCCAGCAAAAAGCAGTTTGTTCCGTTAAACACACCGCTATGATGCTAGTCGGGGTGGGAGACCGGCGCTTCACCGATTAGCGCCGCCAAAGCGCCGCTTTTTGCCGCTTTTTACAACACTGTCAATTATATGATGTGTTTTTATTTAATACACTTGTCATACACTTCTTGGACATTCACATCCATTCTTCAAACTCATTAGACATGGTTCGGGTTTGTTTCAGCCCGTACCCAAGTTCAAAACTATGATTTTAAAGGGTCATTGGAGTGTCTAGTTTAAAAACAAGTGGTTTCCAATTCATAATAATCAACATAATAAAAGAAACTTAAAAATGTGACAGGTTCTAATTTTAATTACACATGAACTGGAAAATCAATAATGATCTTGTGTGAATTATTAATTTCAATAAATATATATGTAATCATGTCTCTGTACCCTACAATTTACAAATTTGCTATGCCCCATACCCGCACCCGTACTTGTACCCGTTTCCATACAACTTAGATTGTTGCTCAATCATGCACTATTGTTGCCTGAGGATTTAATTTTCTCATGTACAGGTGAAAAAGGTATGATAGATGAGGCTCAGAAGGCATTGGAAGAGGCTGAAGCTCTTAGAAAGGTTATATTCTTTTCATTTGAGATGCCCTGTGATTATGCCCGTTAGCTTATAATAGTAATGTTCTGTATTGAGGACCAAGGTCTCGTCTAGTCAAATTTTCTATGTAAAGAAACTAATAATTTTATTAGAATTTCCCTATTACTTTCTTCTGACCTTCAAGATGCTGTGATGTGATGTACTTGTACAATTTCTTTCTGCAGTTAGGTGCACGGCAGGATCCAGTTCAAGACTCCTCAAAGTATACTGCTGTCGATGTGCGAATTGTAAGTTTAGTGTTTGATCCATTAGTTTATTATATCATACAGTCAAGCCCAAGGCAAATAGCCATTATAAATTAAAAAATGAAAACAAATTCACAGCATTTGGTTTTACCATTGTTGGTATGTTAAGCTGCATTAGGTTAAAACTGTAAGATGTCTAATGAGATAGATTGGTAGATGGAGTTTGTTGCAAATTTTAAGCGTCTGGAACAATTAAAAACATATTTTAGTACTAATATAGAAGGTTAATCTCATTATTTGTTGTTTGCATATAAAATCATGTCGACATTCATAGCTTCTTGTCTAAGTGGCTGTCTTTTGCTTGTCATGCTAGTTTGCACATGACACAGCGTATCTCAGTACTAATTCTTTTTTCCAAATTATTTTGTAGACTGATCAGAAGTTACGCGTATGTGACATATGTGGAGCTTTCTTGAGCGTTTATGACAGGTAAAATAATTCACATTTCCCTTTCTATAACTTTGGTTAAATACAAGAAATTGCAAGAAAAAGACTAGTATTAGGGGTTTCAAGTACTTCAGCTTTTGACGGGCGCCTTATACCTCCTTGTTACCAGCAGGCTTTTGGGCCCAGTTTTACGAGGAAAACTTTTGCAGCTAAAGAATGTGCGTGTTTTTCTGTTTTATGCTTGTGGTTTATAATTGCTAAAAGTTTTGGGGTCACAGAATAAACTAATCCTTTGAGAGATTGAATAGAAGAATTATGATTTCTTGTCTAGCAAACAAGTTTCTTTGATTGTTCTGTTGTGTACAGTGATCGTCGTTTGGCAGATCATTTTGGAGGGAAGCTTCACTTAGGCTATATGCAGATTCGGGAGAAATTAGCAGAAATGCAGGTAAAATTTTACAATTTTTCTTGGTGGTACCACTTCACCGTACTAACATATTCACCGGCTATGGCTTAGATGGTTAAGTTGTACATCAGCAGATAAAAAAAAATGCAATTGAAAATTTAGCATGCTGTAATAGTTATAATTGAGCCTATTCTTGCATCCATGGCAAGCCAGAGGAAGTTGGATTCTGAATTCAACAGTTAGTCTGTTCGTAAAATGTTTCCCATTGTGGATAGAAAGTTTTGGTTATGTTTTAGAGCTACTGATTTCAACCAAGTTGAGATTATCATAAATGCATGATTTTAAGTGGGGTTGCAAAGCTTCAGTGATCTACTTATTCAATAATGTCTAACATGGTTGAAAATAATGCGAACTTACAAAGGTGTGTGAGGCATATGCATCAATTCTAATTCATTAGTCCTATTTACATTTGTTTACAACCAGACTAGTAAAAATCATGTTTCATGCATGTGAGAAATCCATATCCTTATCAGTATACTGTTAGGATATCCATAGAAATCCAAACTTAAAAAGAATTTTACCTTCTGTTTGGAAACGTGAAATTTGTCCGTGTGTTTTTATCATTTTGTCGACATGCAATTTTACTTGTATGCAGCTGTTGAGAGTAACATTGTCGAGCTTTGCTTCTATTCTGTTTTATTTCTTTAGCTGCTCCTATGCATGTAATATTTGGAAGATTTTGGTATTGCTTTTGATGTATTTATGTGATAGTAGTTCTTAATCAGAACATAATGTCTATAATTTCAAAATTGTTCAGGAGGAGAGGACTAAAAGCCGAAAGAGAGATCGATCTGGTGATGATAGAAGGTTCTCTGCTCAACTTGCCAGTTAATTTCCAGTAGGATGTAAATTATGCCATATTTCTTCTTTTCGAAACTTATATAATCATAAAATTATACCTGATCATGTAGGTCAGTTGAACGAAGTCGGGATAGCGATAGAGCAGCAAGCAGAGACCGAGATAGAGATGGAGGTGGAAGTCGAGAAAGGGAAAGAGATTATGATCGTCGTAGCAGAGACCACAACCGCTATAGCGATAGAGGCCGTGAAAGGGATAGAGATCGATCCCACAGTTATGATTCAAGGAGCCGGCTTAGATCACGTTCTCGATCAAGGGATCGCACAAGAGATCATGATCGTCACAGGTAGCATCTAAAATGTATCAATTGCTATTATTATAATGGGGTTTTTCGATATATACCCTCTAAATTATATGTATTTCTAAATTTGCCTCTCAAATCTCTATAATTCTAAATTTACCCCCTAAATGGTTTTCTTTCCTCAAATTTATCCCAAGCTTAGCTGCTGTTAAAATTTTAACAGATTTTGAGCTGAAATTACCTCGATACCCTAATTTAATTGTTTTCTAAAAATCAGCAAAATAACTTAAATACATCGTAATTATAAAGCCAACCCATTTAAAAAATCCAAAAGCCTCACGTTCTCTCTTCTCCTCTCTCCGACAAATTAACCCTCCAACCAAGCCCACTCCCATTACAAGAAAGCTGCGTCACTGGCAAAAGCCACATCGCTGACGGAGGCAGGACGTTGCCTTCTTCTTGCAAATCCCCTGTTGCGATTCAATTTAGAACCAAAGCAGATAGAGAACGTGCATCTGCAATTAACCTTAAATCTGATTATTCAAACTCATGTAATGCCATTAAGAAAACTTTATCTTGCTGGGACTCTTGCTTTTACTTATTATTCAGTGTAGCAATATGTGCGGATCATTCTATTAGTTGATTATGTTCTCCACCGCATGTTAGTTTGCTGATTCATTGTTTAGATATGTCAAAATTTTACAAGAAAATAATAAAACGTATCTGCAAAGATCTTAGACCTGATTTCTGGCAAATAGTCTGTGGCCTCTCTTTTGTGTTATTCGTTTATATCGAAGCGGACATAATGTGGATGTGGGAGCAGTATTTGTATTTCTGGTCAAGGTAATTGCAGAATAGAGGAGCTTATTAAGGAAGAAGCCCTTCATGCATTTTGTTTATTGATGTTATGGTAAACATAATAGACTGCTATTTAGCTGATAATGTAATGTGGGCATAATGATTTTATTGAGTTTTATTATTATTAGTTTTTTTAAAAAAAATAAAATAACACTGGACTGTTATTAGCTGAGAAATAAATGTGGCCATACTGGATTATTAGCTGAGAATCAAATGTGGACATACTGAAATTTGGAATTTTCTGTCGTCGTTTCTCTTTTTTTTAAAATTTTTTTTAATTCCATTTCTTTTTTTTTCTCCCGTCACAGCAGGCGTCATCGGTATTAAGCTTCATTCCACAAGAAGAGAAAGCTTAAGGTTCTGCCTTTTCTTGACCTGTAGCTTTATGGGTTCCTTTCTTATATCATCTGATCATATCCATCTTTTTTTTTGGCAGGTTTCACGGTTCCAAGCCATGGTGATAACTGTAGTGAATCCTTTTCCAGC
This sequence comes from Asparagus racemosus, assembly GCA_037177215.1. Lineage (NCBI taxonomy): Eukaryota > Viridiplantae > Streptophyta > Magnoliopsida > Asparagales > Asparagaceae > Asparagus > Asparagus racemosus. The sequence continues at coordinate 4,939,677 of JBAKGM010000081.1, read as the reverse complement.
TTGTCCTGATACCGAGTATATGAGTCTCGAGAACAAGTCTTTTGTAAACTTCAAGTTAAATTTAGAGCAGGACATGGCCAAAGTTTGTGCAAAGACATTTTCAATCACACTATAATCTGCTCTAAAAGCTAGCGTGCTAGTTAAAGTTTTCTCAGTAACAGTTGAAAGTTTTGTAAACACCTGGTTGTTTTCTTAGTATCATTTGGCTCGTTGTAGTTTTCAACTTGAATCAACAAGTTTATGTTGTTCTGATTTTGTAGTTTTCAACCGGAACCCTAACTTTATGTTATTCTGATTCTTTGGTCTGAGCACGGTGAAGATTAAGTGTCATATTAACATTGGAAGGTGCCGAGCTTCCTTCTTTTTACTCGAGACAGCGTGATTTACTTTTTGCTCTGGGAACTTGGAAGGTTTACTTCACTTCTTATACTCCCGGCGCTGGTCACGCTATACTGTTTAAGGCTCTTGATATTTCTTCTGATGTTGAGAATGACTTTTCTTTGCAGCGTTTTTTTTTCCAAAATTAAAAAAAAAAAAATTTTAAACATGTCTCAATGGATCCAGTATGCTGAGTTCTAATGCCATTTTAAAGACTACAGCTTCACCAAAACTTCTAGCATGATATTTTTCTCTAGCCTCTTTAACAATATTCATTTCAGTTTCCGACGGCGCTTGTTGAAATCAATTGTCCATAATCGCCATCTTCTTCAAGCTATGTTTTGAAAACGCTCTGTGAACTGCAATCTCTACACAAAAGGGGGGGGAAAATAAACAAGAAGAAGAAGAATACATAGTCGCAAGAATACATAGATGCACTCCTCTGCATATCTCACTCACTACCGATGCATCATGCATCTCATCTACTCTGAAACTACACAAACAAGCACCCAAAAAGCAAGAATCTCGCGACTATGTATTCCTCTTCTTGTTTCTCCTTCCTACATAGAAAGGGTACCAGTTCCGGTACTTCCTCACCTTTGAGTCTTTGCTTGGTCGAATAAAAAAAGCCATTACCTAATATCATTGCTCAAATATTATTATTGAATTATAAATCTAATAAGATCCTCCTTTAAGTCCCTCTTCCTCCTTCAACCTCTCCCAATTGAAATCTAGATATTAATCCAACCCCAACACCATTCATCCAAGTCAAGACCATTTTTTATTAGGGTGAAGGTTTAAATTGAGAGAGTTTTAAAGAGAGAGAGAGGGGGGACTCCATTGATGACTAAAAAAGAAAGAGGGAAGGAGGGTCTGATACAGTAAGTGAAATAAATTTGAATTGGAGAAGGTTAAAGGAGAAAAGGGTATCGATTTCATAATTTTGGTACGTAAGAGAGTTGGAAGAAATTTTCAAAAAAAAAAAAGCAGCTCAATGGAGAATGATCTTGTTGCCATCAGCACACACGTTAAAATAGCATGCACAAGTTAAAATATCATATTGATGCTAAAGCTAAAATATCCGCCCCGAGAATAGGGTCAAGTCAGAAAAATTGGAATACCAATCTGGTAATTCAGCCACAACTAAATTCAAAACTTCACCTCTTGATTATTAAAAAAAATACGACGATAATATCAAAGAACCCGCGGGCAACATAGAGAGCGAAAACTGACCGGAGCCTGCGCCCACTCATTCACCACTACAAGAGTAATCATATCGACTGCCAACACAAGTCGCACGCTTAATGACAGATTTGGACAGACCTACAAGTAAAGCAAAATGAAACTGGAAAGGCCACCTGAGACCTAAAAAAAATGCAATATGCAAACGATAAATACAATGATAATGGCAGGAGGATGAAGGATAAGAGTACCCACATGACCTTTCTACTATCTATATTCACAAATGAACCTCAAAAATATCACATGGATACAGAACTCATCATTTCAAGGACATTCTCCTGCCATTAAGTATCAGTACAATCTCGACGTTTTCACTCAAAGCTGCACCCTTCACTCGATCAACTCGCCCCCAAAACAACTTCTATACATGATAGGAGGCAAGACCATGGAAATCTCCTTGCTGGCCGCAGAGTTAACTCAATATCAATGTCGAGCGGCCTGCCCACGAACTCTCTCATACACTGCAAAATCTGCTGGCTGGATGACCGTTCATAAGAGTCTGACATAAACAAGATACAAAAAGACCAGGACCAGAGATCTGGCTGCACGATGACCATTACCTGAGACGGAACAGAGTTAGCATCAGAACTGAACAATACATACGAAGTTGGGTAAACTCGACAAGAGAAAAGTGGAAAAGGATTTATGTAGTTTGTTAATGGTGCAGGAACATCAATGCACAAAATGTCCAGCAAAGAACAGATTTAATTGTAAGGTTTACGCACACAATAAGTCAGATTCGTTTATCACATCTGTCTCAAAGGAACTGACTTGCATCACATAATGCACTGTCTAAACACGCTTTAGAATTCACATAGCATAATACTGTGTTATTTAATATTAAATTAATTATGGGCCAGCATACAGTATGATAAATATCACACACTAATTAAACTTACAAACTTCACATAGGAGATACTCTTCAGGTTACTTAGGAGTAAGGCCAACAACATGCTTCATTTATGGTCAGGTTTTACTGAAACACAACTTTGCAGTAATAACATACTCCCCTGAGAAAAAAAAATTAGCTAATGGAACGATGAAAAGAAAGAAGGTCTATGAACTGAATCAAGCAAGAATGGAGAAACAAGAACATCATTTTCAATTCGTGTAGAGAAGAATGAACGTGAAAAAACGGAAGAAGAAGAAAAAAAGCAAGTAACTCCTCCCCATCAAAAATGACTATGGAACATTAGTATCCACAGGAATAGGGATACCAAAAAAACGTCTCGACTCATTTTGGCTGTATATTCTGATAACCAAGGTCCCTTTTGGGTAGAAAGCTAAATAATGGTCTAATACTTCCGTATGCTAGCTTTCTGACTAGGTACCATTCACTCATCAACCAGATAATGGCCATAAGGCTCATATCGACTTCCCTGTACAAGATTATATCCAGTTTTGCTAGGTATTGCTAATAGCTTACTACTCTAAATTCAGAATGTTGTTTATACTAAAGAATGCGTAATGGGGCTGCTCTTGTACCCATTTGGCAACACATTCTAGTGGGGAAAAAAACCTGCAATAGCAGAAAAAGGGTAAAGCCCTGTACCTTTCTAAATACTACAATATTTTGTAACACCCTACTTAGAAAGCAAACCCACTTCAATCCTAGAAACAAAATAACTGAGTATTAACAGCCTTGCCTTTTTGAGTACACAAATGAAAATCATATGGTGATGATAGCAGAATTAGGCAACAGATGCAGATCAGGTAGAGAGAGTAGAGTTCGCAGTAAAATCAATTTGATACCAAAAATTAAAATTTCGCATGGAAATATGCGCTCAAATGTGGCAGAAGTCAAATGACCTCACCAACCAGATATACAACAATGAAACTAACTTCCTGTCACATAGTAATACAGATTCTGATTTAAAGAAAGGCTTCCTTGAAGGTGCTGGAAATCATGAGTTACCAATTAAGGCCAAGCATGGTAAAGAAACTAAAGGGCTTTAAGAGATGCACTTGAAGATCATGTCCAAAAGACGTACTAAGTTGCGAGAATCTGTAAGGACTGAACAGCTAAAAGAACTATGCTCTCAAGAAACTGAAAGGATGGAAAGAAAAAAGGACGCTCAATATGGAATAAACACTAGAAAAATCAAAGCAACACATAACAACGTCTGAAGATAATGACCCACAAGCGTACACACCCACGCACATTACACACTAGGAAGGAAGGAGTTAATCTCCATGCAACTCAATTTTACGGGCTTCTCAACAGACAAAAGGAGTTCATAGTTCTAGCAATCTTAAACAGTAATGCAGTAAAAACACAAGGGCGAAAACCAGAAACTATGAGCTTGGGCTATAATGTAGCTAATGTCAGTAAACTAACAAATACTGCAATGTTACTATCTACGCTAGATAGAGGTAAAAAGTAACACCTTTTGACCTATCCAGAAAACTCTCGCCTGTCCTAGATATTCAATGTGTATTTATGAGAGTTATTCAATGAATCTATATTTGTGGAATTTGTGGAATTTTCCTACCTGCTTACTTATCTATTATTATTACTATTATTTAAGAAAAGCTAGACTTTTGGTCACAACTTTTGGTTCTACCCCTATGTGAGTCACAATTTAAAAAAAAATTTTTAAGAAATGTCCTCACAAAATACTATGCTACAAATTAACTCGAAGGGCATGCTTCGAGAAAAAACGTAAATAACTCAAAATTCCCATTACCTCCCATGTTCTGCACCAAACCCATAGAATAAAAAGAGAACAAAACTAAATTGAATCAGCTACCATCTTTAAAAGAAATTGGTAGGTTAAACCCAAGAATCTTGTCGCCATTAGGATGAGATTTTTCCTCACATGCAGGATTTCTACAGAAAATTCAAAAATGATGACTAAATGTGTTTATATTCTCTCTCTTAGCAACCATAGAGGCAGTGGTACCACATCTTCGCAAACGGATTTGACGAAGGGGAGGTCGTGCAAAGCCTTCATTCTCACGCGAACTCCAGGTGCGTCAGCATATTGCTAACTACCCCTCAAGGTTGGTAACCTATGTTGCATGAATACGGGTACGGGTACGGGACACGCTAAATTTGTAAAAGTAGGGTGTGGGGGCACTACTATATAAATATTTATCTATACATATATTATATACTAGAACTAATACTTTATATGAGAACAAGGATGAGAAGTAAAATTCCCATAACATTTTTATGTTTCTTGTATTATGTGGGTTAAAAATTGGAAAATCACTAGTTTTTGAACTAGACATCCAAACGACCCTTCAAAATCATAATACGGAACCTAACTATGTCCAACAAGTTTCAAGAAAGGGATGTGAAGTGTGGATATATGTCTAGAAAATGTATGACAAGTGTTTTAAAGAAAACAAGCATTGTATAATTAAGTATATGCCCAAATAAATGTACGCATTTACGCAAGGAGTGTCCAAAGAGTTTGGGTACGAGTACACGGCGGGTACGGGTACGGGTACGGCTTCAGATTAGAAGTACCTAGGTAACATAGTTGCTGGTAACCCTATCCGATCTGAGATTCTTTCTAAACAAAGAATCGATCTCGTAGAATTGGCGATATATGCATCGTTACACAGACATAAGTGTAGAATGATTGATCCATTTACATATTTATGTTATTGATCCATTTGCTACTTAACATAATTAAAATGACATCTTTTAGTGTTTAGGTCAACAAAAGTGTAGAATGATTGGGTTGATATAAACTTTATCCATCGTTACACGGATTACCATGGGGATATATGTTTAGGCATTAAGGATTTTAAACTGGCACGCATGAGACTTGAAAAATTCACCCATCTATCTTTAACTTTGCCCTTCTTTATCATTTCCTATGAGCTACTTTTAATTTAGTTGTTCAATGGTTGTTTGATTAGGCAACCAATTTAATCCTAATGAACAAAAAAAATTCCCTGGAAATCTTTTTGTTTGATTTCCCCTCACATCTCCAAAACTTTTTACACCTTAATATATAGCTCACCAAGCCTCTCTTTTTCCGTAATAAAAATCAAGATTAACAGTGCACATTGCACATTATTTTACTTTTCTGACTTTTAAAAAAACTAATTTAGTTTGCAGCAAAGGCCTGACTGAATGACAAAGCAAAGGGCTGGGTCTAGAGAAATCCAAAATTCAACAACAAATATTTTTCACGTGGAGTTCTCTCTTTGTTCTACATTGATCACCATGTTAGGGGTCTATTCTAGTTTCCCGACCCTTGTCTAGTCTTCTTATTATGAATGATCTAATACTATTGCATGTACTGATAAACTTGAAGATACCTTTTCATCAAAAAGTTAGCTTACTCATCTGCTCAGGTATAATTATCTACCAAAGATGGTATTAACTTCCAAATATTCCACTATATTTTCGACTTACTTTAATTTCTTAACCTATTGTCAATCAAATGCATAGTATTATCAGCGTATGTCATATAAATTATTGATTCTTACTTATAATTGAGTCTCACAAGCTTAACATTTGAAGGATTCTGGTTTGTTACCATTAATGTCATTGATTGATGACTTATACAAGCATACACAAGCGTCACGTAGCGGTGAGACCACTAAGGTTATTTGGGGCTATAACGACAAAATAGCAGCAAAAAGCGTAAAGTAAAATAGCGGGCCTGCTTGCTCGCGATGCAAATGCTACAACATCGAGACGGTGGAGGGCTAAAGCTTGAGGAACTGATTTAGGCTGCCGAACCTTGCTGCGGTGAAGGGCTGAAGCTTGAGGGCTACTAAAGCTTTGTCGAGAGGTGAAGACAAGAGGAGATGGTGAGAGAAGATCTGTAAGGTGGTGGCTGAAGAAGCTTCGGCAGCGGAGGAGTTGGTGGAGATGAGGAATTGGAGCAGAAGTAGGCAGCAGAGATGACGGAGGGAGGCTGCAAAGCTTATGGAGGGAGGCGGCGAAGCTCGTGGAGGGAAGTAACGAAGCTCGAGAGGTTAGGGTTAGAAGCGAAGAGCAAAAGCGAGGTGAGATTGAGAGGTTAGGGTTAGGGTTAGAAGCGGGTAGTGTTAGGGTCTTAGTTAAATGGGTCGGGTTAAGATAGTGTTCGGGTCAGGTTTTTAAAAAAACCTAATTAACTAATAGCGAGTAAAATCGCTTTTACATGCTTTTCACCGCAAAATGTAGTTTCGCTGCAATTCATGATCGCTAATGGTCGACTAGTTGCGGAAGGGTGCCACAAACCGAATTGCGCCACTTTTTAAAACTCTGACAAAAACATGCACAACCAACCACATGCACCCCCGCACGTCCAAACACACTGTCTAATAATGAATACACATTAACAACTCAACCTTCGAAATCTACCTAAGCTTTAATGACTTTGATCCTTCTGTTAACAAAATGGTTTGTTTTAAATGTTTTCGGAGATGATGGTACATACCAAAATACAGTATGGGTTTGCTTCTTTAGGCAATTGTTAAAACCAACAAAATTAAAACTATCAGAAAGGAAAACATCTTACGCGAAGGACGAATTGAAAAAGTGTTTGTTATTCACTTTCGTGTTCAATAAACTTGCTTCTTCATGGTAACTTGTCTGAACCAGTGAACCGAACAGGTATCATGCTTAGCTAAAAAAGACAAATCAAATGAATGGGGATGAACTCATTGCTCATCTGTAAGTCTTGCCCAAACTTATAGCCCAAACTTGGAAACTTTAAGTGATATAATTTTAAATGCTCACATTGAGTCTAGATGATAACTAGAAAAGTAGAGGTCCAAAATAATCAACCAACTCTGTATCAGGTTGGATGAATGTCCCTTAGCGTGTTAAATCAATTAGCTTATTTCTGATATAAATGCAAAAACATACGATTCTAGCATCCATTAATAAAACAATTGTACACTAGAATAAAATTGTTATTCAACTTTGGTATTCAAGCCACCGCGTGAGTGCAATTTGTTCACTCCTCCTGGTCTAATAACTATCCAACTAATTGTTTTGCACTGATAAAAGGTAGGAGGAAAAAGAGGCTCACAAACCCTCCATTTTATTCTATGTCTTGATGAGATAATAGAGAGACTGATAGACACTTCTCTTACACTTTCTCCGTAATATTTTAGATCACTTGTCAAGGGAAAAAATATGTAACAGTTCCATAACTTATACAAAAAATTACAAAATATCATAAATGGCAAAAGCTTGGTGTTAAAAAATAAATTAATAAATCATTCAAATTATTATTTTAGTATTTTTTTCGAGAATACTCTACATTTAGATAATAGAGTAAGGTAACAGATAGATACTAATTTCAGATATCAGCAAATCTTTTCAAACTCTCAGGTTTTAAGAAATTTTAGAATCAGATTTTTTTCATTTAATCTAGAATTTTGTCAGACTTGATGTGTTTGTTTACATCAAAGAACTCGGAGTGTAATTTTTTCATCTGTTGTTTGTTCTGTTCATTGCAAACTTTTTAGGTTTTAAAGCATCTCTGGATGTCTTTATCTCAGAAATTTCCTTTCCCAAATGCCATTTAGTAATACAATATAATTGCATGTGTGACGTCCTGCATTTGCCTAATAGCTCAGTAAATCAGTTTAAACTACTTATCTTTTACTTGGGTATATTTTATTGCACTAGTAAAACTACTTACTGAATATTGAGATGAATTAATTTAATTATTTTGTCAATTACTACTTACCTTTAATTAAATTAATTAATTCAAACTCTCGTCATTGGCAGAGCCATAATCCTGCATCCCTCCTAAGCAAACAATTAGACTATATTCATACACTCAGAAGGAACTTATAGGATATGCAATTTTTCCTTCATCCTGAGTTTTCATTTTTTAACGTTTCAGACTATTCAGACCTAATACCATCAGGAATATATAGTATGAATAGCCATATTTCTCAAAGATTCAAAAACACCCTGACCAAATTAAATGATTTAAATCCAGCTATGGAATCTCCCAGACAGTATCAATTGATAGAAACCTCCAAAACAATATAAAGAATGGTATAGAATTCCACTCCATATTACACGTGCATACATATTTACATTAAGAATTGGAGCCTAGAAGCAAAACTGGTGTCATTAGATTCAATAGTAGTAAGGACGTGAAAACAGCATACCAGATCCACCTGATGTTTGTGGCACCGGCAACGCGGGTAGGGACATCTCTGCAAGATGCAAGAAAAGGAGAGACAAGAAAATATTAACTCCTAAAAATATTCATGAGTGACTATATAAACAATTACATTTGGTTGAACTTTGCAACCATATATATGGAACAAGCGATAATACAAAAAGTACCAACTCTGAAGCTTAATCACCTGGGGCACAAAGAGACAGCGAAGATATCGAGGATGATGACGGCCATGGAGCAGCAATATTGTCACTCAAGTCACATGTAAAACTAAAGCCTGTTGAATTGTCAAATATAACATCTGCTGGCAAGCTCCGAAGAAGACAGCCTATATTCAGTTCGAAGGTCAAAGAAGGGCTATCAGCAAACCAATTACTTTGAAAAGTAAACAAACAGTAACAGTATGAATATAGTGACAGTAAATTCAAACCTTGTTGCCCATAAGCTGCCCCAATCACAAAAGTAGCAGGCACATTTAACAAAGAAGGAAAGAAAAAAAAAATCAGATTTATGCACCAGAATAAAGAATTTAAACTACTAATAAAAAAAATTAAAGGTCCAAGAGTATGAAATGTACCTTGAAGACTAAAGTCTTTCAAGTCAACATCGCAAAGCTCATATATATTTGTCATAACACCGCCTTTCTGCAACATGGATCCAAACAATGTCGCACAATTGATTGCTTGCCTATTTGTTATTAACATCTGCTTTTGTATTGTTGCGATGTATGCATTTAAGGAGGTACAGCAGGAAGGATTTGGAGCAGCCAAAGCACGACATTTTTTGATTACGCTTGAAGGGTCTTCAAACTTCAGTGGACAAACTAGAATTTGGTGGATTAAATGTCAGTAAATAATAGACAACAGACTATTTCTCAGGCATCACACAAAGCAGATTTTTTACTTTAATATTCTATTACGGTATTAGTCCACATTGTGATAATTTTAACAAGACATATGTTCACCTTTTACAAACAAGTTCAAGTTTTAATAATTCTAAAATCCAAAATGGCACTGAAAGCCTGTCTGAAGTCCATCTTTCTTTTGTCTGTTGAAGAAAATAAGTTGATCAAAATAGAAGATACCTTCCGATGAAAAAAAACCTGATGAACTTGATGTTCAGTCTCAACTACCAACCAGGTACATAAACGTAAATTATAAATAAATAACAGAGATTAATCTCCTAGAGGATATACTGCCCCACAAGTCATTCCATCTTTAAAGGTTTAAACTTGCTACAGTCTGGACACGAATTTTTTTTTTCCCTCATAGACCATATTTAACTTTCTCATGGGCCTTAAATGCCGACTTCATTCAGTCTTTCCTGCACAGGAGTAGACAAGACTTTATTTATTTGCAAATGGACCACTTTTATCTTCAGAAGTAGACTCAGCTTATCTACCCACAGTAATCATAGTCTGTGAGAATCAAATGGCACCTTCAAGTCCTCAATAGTCAAGAGGTGAATTAATAGGACAACTTCTACAGACAAGAACCTTTTGTTCATTCACATGGAACTCCAATGCTTTTGTCTTATTTTAGGTTATAAAAGAACCTCTTGATGCTTTCACCACCATCAAAGATTCCAATCATAAGTCACACTTGGGAAAAAGTAGAATCAAACTACGAACGCTTACATTATGTTTTTCTGAACACTGTATCGGCAACATAGGAAACAATCAAACAATTGAACATGCATACAGGTAAGCTGGAAAAGGTTATGCACCTTTGTTGACTTTGCAGTTAGATAATAACCGAAATGCAGTATTAGCAGCTTCTGATGGAAGCTCCCTAGAAAGCCAAGCATAAACAACCGCCTTACAGTCATTAACAGAATCAATTCCAGCAGAGCTCCCAGGTATGCTAGAAGTGTCAAGACTGCTGGATCCATTTGATGAAATGCGCATTGCGGCCTCCATGATTGCAGGTTGACAGAGAGGCCTACAACATTCTTTCAACGGATCCACAGTACTGCAGGACTCTAGTAGTTTGCTAGTGTTGACTATTTTCTCAAATGAAGCAACATCCTTTAGAGGACAAGATCCACCAGTAAGATTTGAGGCCTTCACTGAGCAAAGCATAGGGATACTACTGTTTGCTCCTTTGCTGGCCAATATGCTAATAATATCTGAAAAGCAATCATCCGCAACAGCTTGTTCCAGAACAAGGGCATCAGATTGACCACTGTAAGAACCTTGGAAGATGTGCATTAAGCTATTAACCTGGGGACAACAGATCACGTTTCCAACAAGAGCAGCTAATGGGGCGGAACAATCGGATGCTGTCTTGTCTATAATATTTGAAATTGTAGAAAAGTTTATGGGGCATTTCCCAGTCAAGATTGGCTTATATGTGCTAGGAAAGGAAGGATACATTGGTGATATTGGTTCCACGGGGTATGGATTACGCGGAACAACTGCAGGAGAAATTTCTATGGGGTCGAAAAGCCCAATAGGAGGATCGGACAGTTCAAATTTATAAGGAACATGCGCCTTGGGTTCAACTACAGTTTTCTGACAAGTTAAACCTTTGAAACAGCACAACCAAACTGTGAGCATCAGAAACCGGTAATGTAAGGCACCTGCAATAAAAACAGGACCAGCATTTAATCATGACAAAGAAAATGATCATTTACGAGAAAATAAAGGAATCTCACAAAATGGGGAGAGCAAGGAGACAATTGTTAAGAAATGTTAACCATGTCATATAGACATATCATTACTAAATTGTTCTCATATAACAAAGTGATTGCTGAACTGTCACAGTTTTACAGGTATCAAGAATGTCAACTAAAAGCGTTTGAAGCTAAGCTAAGTGATCTCCCCATCCCAAGAGAGAGGCTTGGCATGACTCAAGAAGATCAATTGGCACGTAAGGTCATGCAGTTTAGGGTCATGCAACCAAGAAGGAACTTTTACGTCAAATAGAGTAAAGAATTAAGAGCTATTACTTATCTTGCAAAGACATATGCTCATTAAACTGTATCACTACAGACTTTTGACAAATACATTAGAATGCTTTTGTTGAAAGAGAATTACCCTACAGAATAAACTCTACTAAAAGAGAAAGAAACTAAAAGAGTGATAATTGTTATAACCGGGCTAATATGCTCCTGCATATTTGGAATATCAATTATCCAGAAAAGACAAAAAGATAGGTGTCATTTGATTATAACATATTATCACAGAGATGATTTGCATCTAAAAATTGGTGTATACCAGTTTTCAAAAGATCTACAAACTACGACCCAGAAGATAAGACTGAGCAACTCTTGGTTATAATAAAAATCACTCATACTGGTAAAATAGAATCACCTTTCCTTTTGTGGTTCCATAGTAACTCCTGAAGCTAACATATTGGCAAAAGGAATTTATCTAATGGAACATTATTGAAGACAGAAATAGACAGGAAACAAAAATATTTCCTACTTACCCAGGATATAAGAAACAGCAGAGGGATGCTCAAGATGCTCCATACTCTTTCAACCTTTTGTTAACATGTATAACCAATTAAGAAGTGCTCCAAGCTACTCAATTAGTTAGCGAAGAATGCCTGAAATTCTCATAATTAAATGGAACACCCTGTAAACCAAATTACAACTAAGAAACTAAGATTTAATTGAAATTTTGCGCATTCTTTGAGCGCACATGTAAAAGAGAGGAATATCAAGCAAACACAGAACACGGAATGAAGAAGATGTCTATATGCTACAAGTGTATGTATCTTGAGCTCTGGACCTTACCATGCGTGATGAGCTGCCACCACGAGATTCTTCTTTCATCTATCTCTGTTCTATAGACCAAAACAGCAATTAAATCACCCAAAGGGGAAAAATAAACACTTTGGTGAAAACAAACAAAATAAACAGATATAGATAACTAATAAATACATTAATATAACTAATGATGATGGTCAAAAAGTTTACTACTCTCAGCCAGCATGATGCTGATCCATAAAGAGGAAATGCTAACACCAAGATTAGTGTATGATTGCTACCAAGATAATTGTTTTTGAAAGTGGGAATTAAATATACCTATACCTTCTAAATGTGCTTATATCCTTGCTAGGTTAATTAATTGGGCTATGGAAAGAATGCTGTTACTGTATTTATTTGGATAAGAATCCATAGCCAATTCAATTCTCCTACAATTGTCCCTTGTGAAAGCGATGATTAAGGCTTAGTTAGATTTAAGTTTCGACTGGCACCTTTTGACTGTTATCATAGGTTAAAGCTTTCCTTTTAAGGCCTTAGCTAGTTTATTTCATCTTTAAGAGTCTATTAACAACTTCCTATAATTGGGTTTTTTTTAGAGATCACTCGCTGTATAAGAGGTTCAATGTAAAATGACTAAGGTCACTGGATCCTAGAATTCAGTTGGATACCTGGATCCACCAAAAAGTATCGTCAGTGATGTTGAGCTGCTGCTGTAAATAGTATGCGGTATCTATGAATATGCTACTCTACATGTTGAACCCTATTGTCAGACTCTAGCATGGATTAATCAAGCTAAAAGTGCTGTTTATTGATCTCTGTATCATATCTCTTCTTCCCATTATCTATATTTTCTTATTCTTTTTCTCGTGTTTAAAATCAAATTTGATCTCATTGGCTTTAGCTTTCCTTTACCTTGATAATGCTCATATATAGTCAAAAAATCCATTCTTTTATGGAATTATTTAAAAAGTTATTACAGAAACTAGGCCAGAGAATATCATGTGCATTTCATCTCATACGGCTGACTAAATACTGGAGAAAAAAAAGCCATGTTCGTTTGTTGGAGTTCTTCTGAAAATCATTAAAGAAACCATTCCATAAATATCGAATGGTTATCTAGGTTGTCTGTATATATGTGCATACACGGGTATGCAAGGATACAAATTCTTCATAGATAGGATAATATAAAATGGTCATCTGTAAAGAACTAAAATTCAATCATGAAAAAACTATAAAATTCTTCACACATAAATAAATATGTAGAATAATAAAAATATGCTCTCAAACTTAATATTGTATGCAATCCATAACCAAAACACACCCAATTAGAATTTATAATCTGTATATACACACTATTTTGAAACTAGATTTGGTTGTTGAATCCTACGAGACATCCAACAAGAATCCTACGAGTATCCATGAGAATTGTATCATATATACATCCCGATCTGATCCATTATACCCGTATTCAGCCCTTCTTACTCTTGATTACTAGCCTTTCCTTTTCCTGGAACTAAACTCTTGAAAGCAAACCAAATTTGTTTAAATCTCCTTACACTATAGCAAATCCCTGAGAACACTTTTTCCTGAAACTAAACGTATAGCAAATCCTAAGATCTCATATAAAAAAGATAAACTTGGTACTTTGTCCTAAATTTTTATTTTAAAAAAAATCATATAACTTCCCCCTTCCAGAAAACTAAAGGAACTCCATCAAAAGCATCTAATGACAGCACTTTCCATTTCTGAACCCCAACAATAACATAAAGTCTCCCAAACAAAAACACATTTACTGAAACTGAACCTTCTATATGCAGAAATTTTACCTGATCTCGTATAAAAAAATATAGCTTTTGGTAATTTTTCCAGAAAAATCACACGAACCTATCCCCGCTAAGCATCTAATTTCATTAAAACCCTCGCATTCAGCTCAATCTCCCGTCTCTAATTCCACCAAACCACCAAAACTTAAAACAAACAACAGCATTCTAAAAGAAATCAGAAACTGAAAGAGACTCAGAAAAGTACCTACACTCGCGATTCTGAAATCGGATCTCTGAATCGATTCCGCTACGAAAAGAAAACCTAAAACCCTTTCACTCTCAACTTTCCCCTTAGCTGTTCCCCCTTTCTGAGCTCCATTATTTTTTTTCTCTCTTTTTTTTTCCTCACTTCAGCTGTCGCTTTCTCTCTCTCCTCTCTCTCTCTAGCTTTCCGCTTTAGCAGCTGCTCTTTTATACCTGCGGACGCGAGGCCGGGATTTATTTCGCTTGTGGAAATGATTGTGGAAGTTGCGTTACGAAAATGCCCTCGAGCGGCAACGGCCGTGGAGGGCTGGGGCGTCGGATGGACGGTCGGGATTGGATCATGGAGGGGTGTGAGGCCGTGATGCGGGAGTGACGAGGGATGGTGAGTCAGCAGGATTTGGTGTGGGTGTGCTTGGTGGGGCCCGCCGCTTGAACGGCAGAGGTCTAAGATTCTCCAGCTTAGATTTATTAGGGGGCGTAGGTTGTGGGCTGGGAAGCCCATAAAGGCCTATGGGCTTTTATAGGCTCGGGTTTGGTTTGAAGAAAGTCGGGGTCTGTTGGGTAAATCCGGTTATTAGCCATTGTACTTATCTCAGGATTCGAGGTTCATACCTGTATTTTAATTGATTGGGTGACTAGTTATTTAATTAAATATTTAATTTGATTATTAATTATTTTTAATATTTTCTATTAATTAATTTAATTGATTTCCGCTAATGTGACATCAAAAGTGTTGATTATTTGACATAACAGATTTATTCATATCTGTAATGTATTGATTACTTATGGGAATGAAATTTGTGACACGCATCGCAACTTGTATTAGGCAATTTGTATCATATTCAGCACTTTATTTTTGAAAATATTAACTCGTGACATATAGAGTAAACTGCATTGCTTAAAAATAAATGAAATATAACTCAAATTGACAGAAAGCCTTACAAGCGACTAACAATCTAATTAGTATTTAATTACATGATTGGTCATCCAAGCAATTAAAACTTAGGTCTGAACATGAAAAGAAATACAATGACTAGTGATCCAATTAACCATGGTTTATTACTAATAGTTTATTAAGGTTTAGATTTTGTAGGTTTTGTTTGGCTTCATGTAATTGTATTTACAATCTATAATTAGCAGATGTACGTAAGCGTTTGCAACATGATGCATGAACTGAATCAAGGACCTTTTTTTTTTCTTTTGGACAAAGAGTGGCTCAGGATTCTCTTCACGCACTAAACAGTATACACTCAGTTTCTCTTATCTATCATTTATCGGCGGCTTAGATTTGTATTTGAACCCAAAAAAAAAAAAAAAAGAAGGAAATAAATACAATTTATGAGAAGTACAACGTTAACTAAATTAGAAATGAGTCGTAACCGTATGAATACCATCAACATATAATTAAATGTGTAGTTTTTTGCAGCCGAAAATATAATCGAAAGGATTCGAATGACAACATAATGTTAGCCAAGCTCGTATATGTGCAAATCCGAAAAATATAGTACTTCCTTAGTATGGATAGTATTTCAGCTAGTATACTCTTTCAAACAAAATACAAAATTTTGACGCACTATTTGGTAGGCAGGTGCCTCTCATAAATATAGTAGTACAAAATGAAATAAATTTAAGCACCCTTGTAGCTGGGAGGGATCTTAAAATCATAATGGGGGCGAAAAATGGTCCCCCTGAAGAAGTGTTTCATATTAGCAGCGGTGACTTGAGCCACGCTCCTGTGAAAATTGACCATCCATCATGATTCATCAAGGTTGAGACATTGCTCATGGCATTTACGCCCACCTTGGTACCTAATCATTTGGCAAGGAGAGTAATGGGCAAGAATAATAGATTGACAATCGAAAATTAGCTAAATATAATTATTCAACCTTAAAAAGTTGGATTCATGTTACGGTTCATCTTCCTACTTGAGAACATCAAAGATGGGAGGAAAATCTATATATTGTTTGTCCTATATATACTTGGTTAGATCGTATATGAGTACAGTATAGTCCCACGTAAAAGGGAAAAGAAAGGCAGTGCATTTAATTTACTTAAATCAAAAGGTTGGTATAAAAACCTACAAGCCCTTGGATGACCTTGGAAAAATATTGGTTGGATCGATACATATCAATATGCTTGTAGGGTGGAAAAGATAAAACGCTGCGCAAATTATAAACAAGAAGGTGATCCTTGAGGGTTGTGGCACGACATCCCCCTCTCCGTTGAACCAATATCTTGAAGAACATGCACAAAAAGTTTTAGTCTTTTGCGCGTGCATCCCTTCATCTAAAATGAACAAGAGAGTTTTATACATTAGCTGTTATAAAGAGCGTTATCGTGTCACCGAGAAGATTGAGGAGTAGAGATTGCACATCCGGACTATATTGTAACATCCTCGTTTTGTAACGCGCACAATTATGTTATGGACTATAAGCTGCTAACGTATTATTATCCTTCTTGATATATCTATCCCTATTAATCGTCAAAATAAAGATTCTCTACGTCCTTAATTGTATAGAAATTTTACACTTCACCAATAACTTCTCATTGTTCAATGAAACTTATCAAAATCTTTTAATTGTGCGATCCGCTGAATAGACCAAATGATACTGATCCACATAACCAATTGTCAGGAATCAGGACCCATGTAACTAATTATGTACGACCTCTCGTTTATTCAATGTCGACCATTAGCGATACAGCGAGGGGGGACCCAATTATGACTACTGCAATGTGGCCTTGAGACTTAAATTCCAATTATTTAATATATGCAGCAGGGCCGCCCAGAGATAAGAATGGGCTTTACCTTGATTTGGTTCAGGGCTGAGATCAGGACGAAATCTGAGACCTTAAAATTTTAGCATTAAAGTTTATTCCAGGCATTATCCTGCTCATAATGTTGGTTAATCAGTAGACGTTGGATTGAAGTCCACTGAGTTTCTACTTTCTAGCTTCAAAAACTATGATTCCCGAGTCTACATTGCACAGGAGTGTCAGAGATGGAGTGAGCATTTCATTTTATTTTTACAAATATATATATGGATATTTCATATGTGAATCCGGATATTTTACCACAGCTATATCCGCAGCCATGTCCTAACGGTTATAAACGTTAGTGACCATATTTATTCTCATGTTTGGGTGTGACCAGAGAACAAAGTGAGAATAAAGTTTCTTTTTATTTTTTGGTATGGATATTTAATAAATAATTTGGAAATATTTGGTATCTATTTCAACTTTTCCATTCTCACTTAGGTGGGAATGTCCATTCACTACTGACTCATTGGGAATTCTCATTAGGAATGAAAGAGAACATAGAATGATCGTTCTACCTTCTAAAAGTATGGTGCGTTTTGGTGTGCGTAAATGGGAAGTGGGAATGAGCATTTCATTCACACTCACTCTCGCAAACTGAACGAGGCCTTGGAGGTTTCAGCATGTCTTAAAATCTAAGCAAGGGTAATCTATTTTGAGCAGAGTGGCGTTAGGTAACATCACCTTATTCAAAGAGGACGAAAGACCATACCCTAATTTGAAACCCATCAATCTAAAGATCCTGCCCAACTAACAAGCACGTGTCTCCACTTAACAACCCAAGAGACTCACACCAAGCTAAAAATATCACTCTATCCGCACTCCAATAAAACTCCAACAAGACCTACTAAAACTCATCTATCCCAAGAACCCTTTCCATTTGCACTTATGACCCAAAGGCTTATTTTAGTAGGAGGGGAAGTAGAGTAGAGTAAGGGGTAAAATAAAAAAAACCGCCTTTGGTGGGATGTACAGAAGCGAGAGTGATTTAGGGTAGAGTAAGGTAAAGAGAGAGAGAAACCTAAAAATGAACTTGGATGTGAGGAGAGAGAAAATCTTTCATTTCTTGTTTTAATAAATCATAGACATTCTTATCAACATGGTTCTAGAAATACTTCTACAAAAGGTATCAATATACTTCAACTAAGTTATCACCTCACCTCACCTCACCTCCTCATCCTTTCTATGATTTATTAAAACAAAAAAAAAAGTATTATACCTCCCTTACACCCACTCCAACTAAACTATAAGCACGAAAAGTATGTTATTTATTATATCTTATTGCACTTCACTCTACCTTATCTCCCCTTTTCATACCCCCTACCAAACCCAACTCAACAACACCCGTGTCCCCACACAAGAGCTCACGTCCCGACATGACCCCACCTAACTTAAAAACTTCCCGCGTGATCTATATAAGTTTGGATTCAGTCTTTCAGACGATCATTTTTCACTTTCTTCCCTCGTGCGTCCCGATTAGTGTTTAGGGTTTTTCCTATACTGGTCCCTCAAATCTTTCACAATTTGAATTAGCACCCAATAGCTTCAAATTTTGAGATTAGGGAAAGAAACTTCAAGACATGAAAGATTTCGGGGACTGATATTGGGAAAAGCCTAGTTCTTAAATTTCCCTTGCAATCCCAAAGGGCTAGACTTTTTGCCCCTAACTCCTCTGTGGCCTTAGTCGTAAAAATCCCCCTTTGGCCGGCCCTACTTCTGCTCCTTTAGTGAGTTACTGCTATTTCTATGTATAGAATCTAGAGTTTTTATGAGGTTTTGTAATTACTAATTATATGCGGAGGACACCATTTTCCAGAAATCCTAGATCCGCCACTGATTCTAAAGGATTGTCAATCTCATTTGAATTAAACCCCACTATACATAAACAAAGTATTGCAACTGATCTAAAATATTTCAGTTTCAAGCCATAATGAAACTAAACCAACTCCTATTTAATGGTCTTCGAACTTGTTTTTAAAGGTTTTTCCTATATACCTCCAAAATCTTTCGCATTAGCAGATTTACCCCTCAAATTTAAATACTTCCTAATTTATCCCTATACTCTTTAACATTGAGCTTATATACTCTCTTCTCATCTAACATCGTTAAATTTCGCTCTGAAAAGAGGTAATATGACCCAAACACACCCCACGCCCTCTCTCTTAAAAAAGGATTATTTTTTTTGCCTATATACCTGTCTATTTTCAAATCTACCCCCAAAACATGCATATTTGCTAATTTAACCCGGTGAATTTTAGCGCTGTTAAATGAGAGGAGTATATAAATCTAAATTACATAAGGGAAAATTAGTAAATATGTAAATTTGAGGGTAAAAATCCGCAAATACAATAGATTTGCACGGACGTATATGGCAAAAACCCTTAATTTAATTCAAAGTCAATGCTTTGTGGCTATAAAGCCCTCTCCTGTTCTCCATCTTCGTCCAGCTATCTTCTCTTCAGCATCATCAGAAGAAACTTAAGTAAGTATCCTCTTCTTTCATCTCTCTCTATTATCATTAAATAACAACCCTTGTTTTCTTCTTTCTTTCGAGCATTCAGTCTCCTCGACGAGTTTCCTGCCAATAAACATGGACTGTATTAAGTCAATCCTAAACATCATCAAGGATCCAGCAATGGACACATACACTACCCTCGCAAACTATACTACAACTGTCGAGAAAGCAATCGAGTTGATGGATCACTTGAAACACCTGCGCGAGGAGATGGATCGAAAGATCACGCGTGCTGAGGTGCCCGGTATCAGGACGCGTAGGTACAGAGCAGTCAAGTGGCTGAGCGATATCGAAAAGCTTGAAGGTAATGTTTCTGAAACAAGCCTCATTCCTTTTTAAGTTTCGGAGGGGTGCTGGGCATGAAGTATTATGAACCATGCACGCGATGCACGTCCTTTTGAGTAGTTTTACCATTCAACTACTTACAAAGCTAGACAGCTCCAGTGTCATCAAACAAAGAAATTTTAGGGTCCAACTATACCCGAATGATCTATGCAAATCCATGTCTCGGAGTAAGTAATTTATTTCTGGTTCATAGAGCTTTTGTGGTTATTTATAATTTTTTTTCCTGTAGCGCTGCACTCACAGCTAATGAACCTCCAACAGTATGTTTAGCGACTGCCGCTATACTCGCCCTGTGATTGGGTAGGGGGTGTAGAATTTAGGGGTACAGTTGTAGGGTGGGGGGCTGTTTGGGGGCAGGTGTTGACGAGTACAGCGGCAGTCGCTGATTGCCAAAAAGCGACTGCCGCTAGCATTGCTCCATTTATAAAAGTTTAAGCCTTATTAGGCAACAACTTTCTAGGAATCTCACATTTAAGTAGCAGGTGTTTCCATGTCTTCATAATTGTACCATTGATGACAAGAATCCTCCACAAAAGAGGAACCTATTTCCTGATATTCACCAACTTCATCTCTTCCTCCTTTTGGAAAGGAGAACCAATTTTATGAAAACACTTAATAGTCAAAATAATAGCCTTTAAAGGACAGCACCTCTACCTCCTCATTTAATACGGTCAAGGATAACTAATACTCATCATCTACCTTCACCAACAGCATTCTCCAAGATTAATAACTAATGACAATCCATTAGAAGCATTTATTTTGCTTCATTTCAAAACATTGTATTTCTTAAAAATAAAAGGATGGTGCCCAATTATTTATTTTATTTTTCTTACAAAAAATAAATTTCTTTGATTAAAACTAACTATGTAAGCATTTGATAACATGCAAAGGCATTATTGCTAATTAAATCATGTCTACGACTAAATTGCAATACAAGCTATTTATTTCTTTCATAAACTTATTTGCGGCTAAGTTGTCAATCTTCCATAAATTAATTGAACAGATGCTTTCTGTTCAAAAAAAAAGAAAAAAGAAAAAAGAAAAAAGAAACCTTTCCAATTTTTTTGAGAGAAATTATTTCTAGAAATGTGGTTATTCTTGTTTAACAGTCTTTTAATTAGAGATTCAATCAATATATTTTTTTGTCTTTCATAACTTAGATTCTCAAGCCATCTTCACTTTCAAGGAAAAAGAGACTATATTGATAATGATATATCCTGGACCTTTGTATTGTTTATCACGAATCCCACATAATGTAAAACCACTAAAGCTTTTACTCTACGTACACATGGCAAAGGAAATAAGACATGTATATGACCTTTCAGAAAAGCAAATGGTTTAAGGTTCTCACTTCTTAGAGAATATACACAATTGAGTATGTAGATAAACACAATTTTAAAGACGAAATAATTTATTTTTATGTATCTTCACATAAAAAAAATTGCAATGTCAATGTAAAAGTATCAATGTAGATGCCATGGAGGTTAGTAGAGAAAGATGATTGATATAGAAGATGAATATTTTTCTTCAATCAATAATTTTTTATTATTTGTAAAACCCACTAAAATAAAAGATTAAGTATACTCTTTTAATTTTTAGTCAAAAAATAAATTTCTTGTAAAATGAAGCAAAATAAATACTTCAAATATATTGCTATTAGTTATTCTCAGAGAATGGTGCTGCTGGAGGTAAGTGAAGAGCATTAATTATCCTTAACCCTAAGGGTAATGGTTAGCAAACTTGGTTTGGAGAAGACAAGACGAATTCAACTTTGGACTAGTTCAGAAAAGAGATGAGTTTTAGTATCTATGATGTAGTTTAGAGAAGAAAACACGAGTTCAAGTATTTATGGAAGTAATTTGGAAAAGAATAAATGAGTTCAATCATTGTGGAGTTATATGTTCAAACAAGAGGAGAAAAGATGATTTGTCATTAGAATGGAGAGAAACAAAAGATAAATATCTCTTGACTTCTATATGCTCCTTGAATTCATGAATATAAGAGATGGGTGGAGTTAAATTTTGACTTGGTCCATAGAATCTACTATAAAGAAATGTCGAGGACGAACACATAGGGCCAAGAACCTAAGGAGTGGAAGAACTTTTTCCCCTAAATTAATTGATAGCAATCTGTGGCAATGCAAAAGCCTAGTGCTGGAATTATCTGAAAACATTGATCTAATGAAAATAGAACACTGAATGCAATGAGTCAAATCGAAGAAAAAGGTGTTGCACACGTAGGGGCTGTTTCGATATTCCTTTGTAAACTGCATGGTTGCTACAGTAATGAGGAATAAGGTGGCCCAGCTGCTCCTGTAGAAGCTACAGTAACTCCACCAGTAAAGCAGAGCCTTTTGCTGGGAATTAGTAAGGGGGCTGCCAAACTCAGCTACAGTAGCTGCCACATCAACCCCCTTTTGCCCAAACAAACACTGGTTTTGTTTTATACTGTAGTGGTTGACACCTACAGTTTTACAACCCTAAAAAACCCTTAACCAAACAGCCCTGTAATGACATACAGTTCCTAGAGCTTCAGAATTATAGTATAAAGAAAGACATACCAGATTAGTTTCTTGAAATGAGAAGAGCGCCGACTGTTCGTGCTTCATATGACATTACATAGCTATATCCTTTTTTAACTACGAGGTCCAGAAAGAGAAGCATGAGTTCAGCTATAACTCAGCAAAATGTAAGTAGTCAATTTAAGAAACTAAAAGAAGAAAGGAGAGATATGGAATATACCAGGAAGTAGTCAACCCGAGGCTGCAATGGCAGCAGGTTTCCTCTTCAATAAGACATTCAAGCTATCTTTATCAGTAAGCAGTGCCCATATGTGACTTCTGATGGCAATCGCTTGCGATGAAGATATCTGCCAAATGAAAGCAAAAGTAAGATCCGAATAGAGTCACATTCCCAGATCTTGCATTTATAAGAATATTTGACAGAATTGAGAATTGCAACAATTACAGAAAGAGTTTTCAAGATTCTTTCTACCTTCTCATAATTCTTCATAATTTCTCGGGGTTGGGAATCTAGGGAAACAAGTCAAAATTTTATATTAGAAACTAGTTGTATGTGACAATCAAAACCTGATTAGCTGCAATCTATTTTCAAATATATATACACACATATATGTACCCACACATATAACTGCTACAGATATCAGCAACGTAAACAGATATTTTGCAAGGTTTGTGTCAATGCTATGGCAAAAGAAATCAATTTTTTCAGTCTGACATCAAAATTTTTGGCTAGGGAACAGTACATCCGTCTCTACATTCTCAGTGAAAATTAATCAATCTGGATCATATTGAGTCCTATTGGGTATTTAGGTTTTACTGATAAATTGGTCTCATCTTTAAGTTAAACCCAAAAGCTAAAACTCATTAACCTTTATGTCTTCACAGTGCTAATAAACAACTGCCAACTTTAACCTCTCAAATAATCCCAGTTACATTTGTCCTCCTCCAGTGTTCTCTTCTTTGTGTCCTAATCCACTGTCAAAGAGAAACCAAAGATAAATCAGATAGATAAGAAAATGAGGAAGATGATGACACCCTAATTGAGATAAAGCCTTAACCAAAAACTAGAAAGAAGTGACTTAAGAGAAGCAACCCGATAATATTACAAACAAGTCCTACTCCAACTTCCCAGTCAAAATTCAGTGAACTTTCTATCGAATTATGTTAATTTTCATTCTAGGTTTTGCTATTCTTTTCGGGAAGTAACCAAATAATAATAAGAAAATGAGGAAGGTGAGGAAACCCCAGTTGAGATACCAAGAACAAGAAAGAAGCGACTTTAGGAAGCAACCCAACAATATTGCAAAGAAGGCCTACTCCAACTTCCCTATAAAAATTAAAAATTCACTAAACTTTTCTATCGATTTATGTTGATTTTCATTATTGTAAATTACACGCACATGTAATGTACAGTTGGGCTAAGCTACTATCTTTTTCAGTCAATGAAAAATAATTTCATTATCATTGAGCAATATGTACAATCTACCTACAGTTCTACCAGTGCATATAATTCACTCCAATGTGCCAACAACCTAACAAATAAAAAAACTCTCACAGTTACAAACTCTTTACAACTCAACCCAAAACTGCATCATAGCAGGGATTTTAGCATATAACACAGAGCTTAAACCCACAGCTTTAATTTGATCAACTGCATTGTCCTTGGATTCAAGCCATGCTCCCTCCTATTTCTTTCCACCCATCTTTTCACTTTCTTATCAAAAGAATTACCTTTCAAATTAGCAATATACAAAGGAAAGATGTTCTCCCATTCACAGCTTCTGAAATTAGATCCCAAACAAACCAGGACTCTATTCCACACCTCAGAAGAAAATATGAATTGAAATAAGAGGTGATCGTGACTCGCACATCCAACACCACACAAGGAACACAAATTATCAACAGCAATCCCCAACCTGCACATCCTCTCCTTTGTAAGGAGCCTTTTTTGAGCAGCAAGCCAAATAATGAATGAATGTTTAGGGATATTAAGTGACCCTCAGACAGTGTGATGCCAATTCACAGTTGCTAAAGAGAAACTCTCTTTATACAACTGTGAGATTTTCAACCTCCCATTGCCACTAAGAACCTGCAGCTTATTAATCACATTGCCATTAGAACTCCAATCTTAAACAAAGCTATCTCTAAATTTCAGGAGTTGCTTCCCACTCCATGCATCACCATTGCTAGCTTGAACCTCCCATATGCTGTGCCTTCACAAATAATTGCCATGAACCCACTTTATCCAGAGGATATCTTTCTTCTCATGCACATCCCAAATCAGCTAAAGAGCTAATGTTCTACTCCAACCAATTGCAGAAAACAACTCCAATTCACCCACGCGAAGTATCTCTATAAATGCTCTCCCAAGCAATCAAGGCCATTCCATTCTCATCATGAACACCTTCCCAAATGAAATTCCTGCATAGTGTATCCACCATTTTAAGAAACTTTTTAAGGAGCACATATCAGCTAGACCGATACAGATGAATACCAAACAGCACGCTTCTAACCAGATGAACTCTCCCGAATAAGATAATTTTCTAGCTTGCCAACCTTGGATTTAATTGTAATCTTATGCACTACCTCCTACAATCGGCAATAGTTAATCTTTTGGATACCATAGGGAGACCAAGGTATTTAATTGGGAGGACACCCTCCCTATAACCAAGACCAGCCAAGATACTCTGCTTGATCTCACACAAACTCCCCTAAATACATCGAGCATTTAGATGGATTAGCCACTAGACCAGAAACACTGCTGAACTCCATAAGCCCTTGATTAAGAATTCTAATTGACTTACAATCCCCTCTACCAAACATGAGAACATGAACAGCAAAAATTAAGTGATTAATCCTCATAGCAACACATTTTGGGTGGAACTTGAATGAAGGATCATGACTTAACATTCCCAACTTCCTAGTTAAATACTCCATACTAATCACAAAAGGATAGGGAGACAATGGATCTCCTTGTCTCAAACCCCTCCTACCTTGAAAATAACCATTTAAAGTCCCATTAAAAAAGACAGAAAACTTAGGACTACATACACATGCATAATCCACTTAATCATCACCAATGGAAAATCAAGACCCTTCAAGAAATCCCAATCAAGGGTGTTCTAAGCCTTCCTAATATCAACATTGACCAGACACCTAGGTGAGATGGGTTTACGGCCAAAGTGCTTCAACAATGGATGACCCATCAAAATATGACTAATAAGACCCCCCCCCCCCCCCACACACACACACACAAAAAAACCCAACACACACAACAAATGCAACTCGAGATTCACCAATGATCACTCCCATGATAAGTTGGATTCTAGTAGTGAGAAATTTAGAGATAACCTTATCTAACAAGTTGCAACAGGAAATAGGTCGAAAATCAGAGGCATAACTTGGACTTTCAATTTTAGGGATAAGTGTAATTGAAAGGCTAAGCTACTATCAATGTTATCAAAGATGTCGATACCATCCGTCCAAATTTATAATTTGAATATTCAAATTGAAGATCCATAGAGTGATCTTCTACACACCAACTATCAATTATGAATGTATTTAAAACATGTACCATATGTTGTCAAACAACGTGTCAAAATTTTCATAAAATTAATTAATTTTCGTCCCCTGATACATAAATAAATGCATAAATAGTAGCCTAGGGAAATTATGGTTCAATAGTATTTGCACTTTGAATACTATCATCAATAGTAGCCTAGGGAAATTCCTATATGTGTGTGTGTGCACGCGCGTGTCTGTAATATATAATACACCCACACACACATAAATAAATACATAAATACATACATACGTACATACACATACATATAGGACACTGAATATGAGAAGCTACTATTTTATAAAGTTAGATAGCATGTGATGAGCAGCCACTATCTCTTGTTAGCTCATTTAATAAAACGAGCTGCAATTATACTCATTATATATATAAATGAAAAAATTGGCATGTGATGATAGCTCATTTAACTAACTAAGCTACAAAGAATGGACTAGTATTGAGAATCATATAGCTAATCACATCAAAGAACGTGGATCTCATCACTTATCTCTCTTAGTGGCATATTTTTGTTAAGGTGATAGCTCAGATACAACATCCTCATCTATATACATATATAATAAAATGGGAATGACTTTATATTCGTAGAGTATAAATAGCTTAGTCATGCCCACTTACAAAAATGTGTATTTTGCAATGAAATTGGATGATCCACTGTATTCAACTTAATATACATATCTTAAAAGACCTATTAACAAAAAACCAAGTATTTTGAGCAAACACCCATGCAAGTAATTGCAAACATTATCGATTTCTAACAAGCATCTAAAGAGACCATTTGTTGTGTGAGTTAGTGCATTAGATGGATGATCCATTCTATTGATCATGATCTAAAAGTCTAAAGAATCTATAAAAAAATATGTTGATGTTCCAATGCTTCTAACTTATGTGTTAGTTGCAATATTATAGTAGTTAAGTAATAACCACTTGATGCATGACTATCAATATGCAAAAATTACTGCTTGTGGACCATACAAAACATGTAGAGCAAAATGAACGGAGTTGATCCTTCAAATTTATGACGTATAATGTAGTTTAGAAGGTGGGCATAACCAGGGTAGTCGTGCGAGTATTAAAACCTCTTCCTGTAGTATACATACCTACACAGATGCATGCATATATACAATGTGAACACTTGATCTTCAGCTCACATAATGAATAAAATCGAGCATCTACTACTCAGTATGAAAGTTCACATCCTTATGAACCCAATATCAAATAACTAAGAGCTTGTATACAATATAACACCAAAAGATCGTGTCAAAAATGTGTCAAAGTAAACAATACATAGACATATCCTAATCAACTGAAAATAAAGGAATTTTTAATGAAATTTCAACATTAATTTGAGAAGCCAATTCATTAAAATTATTTAACCGTTATCTATTGGGCCGATTCAAAAATGAAAGTCAAGGTACGAGGAATCAGAATGGCTTTAACGTTATAAATTTATATTCTTTTTCTATTATGATGTTTTTCCTTTTATAATCCAAAGTTCAAATGCCCTCTAAGTTGCCCGTGTTATAATGAAGCAGAATGAAATTATTTTAATCATACTCTCCATTTTACACGACGTTTCAAAATAAAAAATAAAAAATTCTACAAGTGAATTCATACATAATACAAAACCAATCTTTCTTGTCATTGGCTCAGAGTTTGTAAATAACAACTTTGCCAACATTTATTTGAATGACATTCCTGCGTATCATTGCTGCTGCACTTGGGAGAGAATTAACATGTTATAAGTCTGCAAACCAAAGTAAGATGCCGGATTTTATTCTTTCACGCTCGTCTTACATCCAAACTTTTTGAATACAAATTTATTTTGCTATATCTGAAACATATACTAAAAGTTTTTGGCTATAACTTATAAGCAATTCCTGATGGCAAAAGAATGGAATTGCTTATTCCCAGTAACATAATCTTATACTTACATCCAAAATTTCCCTCGTATTCATAACATGGAAATCATAAACATGTAAGAGATATCTTTATATGCATTGGATGCTATGCCTAAGATGCATATGCTCTTATATTTAGAAAATGGATAATTCAATTTTCCAAGTGAAGCTATTCATGATTAAGTATATATAAAATTATCATAGTCTTCCTAGTAGGATATTGCCAATCTTTACGAAATCATATATTTTGTAGTCACAATTTTTATTTATAATATCTTGCAACAGGTCAATTGAATGATATTAAAATTGAGTATGAAAAGAACCTCCGCTGTATGGGACATTATCTACCGGATTTGAAAGCACACTACTTTCTTAGCAAGAGAGCGGAGGATATGATCAAAATGGTGGAAGAACATCTAGAAAATGACAAGTTAGCAGATGAGGAATTGGTAGATACTTCTTCACCAGAACGTTTCTTGAAGAGGTCAGGTGGGTGGGCCGTTGGTATGGAGTCGGTGCAGAAGGAGCTCAAAAATTATCTGGAAGATGACAGTACGACCATTATTGGAGTCTATGGAATGGCTGGAGTAGGAAAGACTCTTTTGCTGGAAAACTTCAACAATGAGCATCTTAAAAACACAGAACACCATGTGATCTGGGTTACAATAGGCGATAATCGTGACCATCCCACCATAGAAGAGATTCAAGTAATTGTTATGGAAAGGCTGGGAATACATTGGCAAGAAATCACCAACAAACAGCAGCGAAGAAGAAGCATATATGATTGCATCAGCAAGAAACCATTTGTATTGTTTTTGGACGACCTATGGAAGCCTTTGAATCTTCACGAGATAGGAATTCCCACACCTGAGCCTGGATCTAAATCAAAAATTATTTTTTCCACACAAATAGAAGCTGTGTGCACAAGGATGGGTGCCACAAAGATTTTAGTGCAATGTTTGGATAGCATGGAGTCTATGAACCTTGTCATAAAGATGGTCAGTTGCTGTGATTTGAGAATGATTAACCAAATTAACCCACTCATGAAAATTTGTTGCGGTCTACCAGTAGCAATTAAAACCCTAGCGCTAGCAATGGCAAACAAATGCACGCAGTCAGTGGTGATGAACACAAAAACATTACTTAAAATTGCGCCTGAGCAGATTGAAGGATTTGAGAGTGAATTTCTATCTCGTATGAAGCGTACTTATGATAATCTACCCAGTGAAGAGTTGCAGAAATGCTTTATTTACTGTTCTTTGCTCCCTGAAAGTATGGCTTTTGCAAGAGAAACTCTGATAAATCTTCTCTTAGGTGAAGGAATTATAGGGGAGAACCTATTTGATTTTGGTCATGAGGCCTACAACAGTGGGTACAACCTGATCGAGGATTTGAAGACAGGATTCCTACTTCAGACTAACTCGGACAGTGATATGATTTGCATGCATCCAATGGCCCGTGTCGCTGCAATGTGGATAGGTAATTCAGAAGGCACATGGTTTATAAGAGCAGATTGTGAACTGAACATGCCTCCTCCAAAAGGTAAATGGGAAAGTGCAGAAAGAATTTCCCTTGCCTACAACCGTATGACTACACTCTCTGAAATTCCAAATTGCCCTTTGCTTCTTACTCTACTGCTTAGACGAAACCGTCTCAGCAAAATCTGTGACGGCTTCTTTAGTTTCATGACAAATCTCAGAGTGTTGGATTTGTCCAATAATCCCATTGAGGAGCTGCCAGAAGGGATTGGAAAGTTGGTAAACTTGAGATATCTTGAGCTCCGCAGTACAAAAATCAAGTCACTACCTTTCGAAATGAAAGATTTAGCCAATCTGAGGTTTCTGATATTAAAGCTTACACATTATCTCAAAGTCTTGCCGAAAGGTATTATTGAAAATCTTACTCACTTGCAAGTACTTGAAATGGATTTCAGTTTCGGCGACTGGAAAGATAGTCCCACCACTGAAGATGTGGCCAGCATTGATGAGATTGATCGATTAGACAATTTGAAGACGCTTGGGATCACTATAGAAAGAGAAGACACTCTAGAAAAGCTCAAAAACTCTCCTAAGATGGCAACATCCACACGAAACCTAACCATAAGAGGTTGTCCAGGTTCAACAACCATATCATTGGCGAGCCTTCTGAAAGAATGCCGATATCTGAGGGTGCTATACATCCAAAACTGCTTGGACTTGGAAAGCGTGGTAATCAAAAGCCGACGTTCAAGTTCCAGATGGTCACGCCTTACAGAGATAGACGAACTAAACCTTATTGGATTGCCAAAAGCTGTCCTGACATGGAAAAATGCAAGTATCACAACTATTCGTAAGTTAGTGCTTCAAGGATGCAGTAAAATGGAACAACTGATCTATGTTGATGATGATAATGGAGAAGGAAAAGATGGATCTGAAGAAATCAACATCTTCCCACATCTGGAAAGGCTGGAGTTGAGAGACATGGAAGAGTTAAAGAGCCTAAAGTCCGGGGTTAGGTTGCTGGCTCTACCTCGCTTGGCAGCTATGAAAGTTCAAAACTGCCCAAAACTGACTAATATTACAATCATTACAGAAAGAGTGAAAATGAAATGTGTAAGAAATTGGTGGAGAGGGCTAGAATGGGAAAATGAAGACATCAAGTCACATTTCATACCTCTCTTAAACATGCGGCCCAACTTTCCCTTAGAAGATGAGTCGGACAGTGATTCAGACTGGGAATTGGATCCTCTGGTGCAGACGAGTGTCAGGGCACTAAGAGGTATGTCCGTTGTCATTTGTTAAGACCGTTCAATAGCTAGAGAATATTTTCCTTTTAACTTTTTTTCAGATAAAAACCCTTTTAAGTTATATAGATATAGGATAAGATTTTCTCTTTGTTATTCATTTAAATGCTACCAATTTCCTCTTTTTTTATTCAATCATTTGTTTGTTTGTTTACCCTCAAAGTTACTTTTTATTAACATAAACACACATGTTATAAAAATTTTAGGCATGATGAATCACACTCAATTTTCTCATGGTTGATCCCAGGATAGCATTATACATCCCCATGGTTACGTATGAAGATATGAGATGAACAACATTGAAACAATTCTTGGCAGCAAGAAAATTGGAGAGAAATTTTACAAGGAACGGAATCAGAGCAACATGTATTAAATTATGGAAAAGAGGGGAACTCGCTGCAAATTTACTTGCTCTGTACTATTAGCTTTCTGAGAATGCAATGCAATGCAACATGTAATATACGATGAACCATGAGGTATTTTGGTTGTAATTTCCATTACTTATGAAGTATTTTGGTGATTGGATACTCGTTCTATCTAACTATGATTCATAAAGTATTTCATGGTGACACTTGGTAGTTGGTATAATGATATTTGGCACTATCTAATTTTTCCAATAATTTAACTTATGTAGTAATAATTAGCAATCTTATTTAAGTTACTTGTATATTTATTAATATTTTTCCTAGTTTTCCGAAGATAATAAAAATTTGTTAGTAATTTGAGAATTTGAGGAATTATTGTCACTCCATGTGCCAAACACCTATAAGTATAACTCTACATACACCCATCACTAGGCCAATTGAAACCCAGCCACGCATATCAGCAAACAATCGGTGGGCAAACAAAACATGTATAGCACTAACAATTTAAGAGACTCATTTGGAAAGAACAAATCAACTTTCGTGAGGGGAGAATGCACCTGGACGATTTTATTCATTCCATTGCCATCACTGACGTAAAAGTACGGTTGGTGTTGAACCCAAGACATGCAAGCGGATTCCACGATAAAAAACTTTCATCAGGAAATGCGATCTGCAAAACCAAAATTTGGGGGTTTTTTTAGTATATACCCCGAAGACAGTATATTCATGTAGACTATATATCTCCATCTTTAGAAGACAAATCAACAAGACACACTTCAAAGAAATTTGAATGGTTGGTCATTTTAACGTACTTACTCAAAAATAGACAAGAAGTTATAAGTCTCCATTTTATGTATCTAAAACTATATTTTACATTGAGAAAAATTAATTCTAGAACAATGTTATTGGAGTATAAACATTACCCAGTGACTTAAATATTTATGACAAGTAGTTCTCATTTGAAAGATCAAGTAGTCCAAAACTCTATATGATCCTCATGATGCACCTTTCTGTACTTTTTACTTGCAATGTACTCCGCAAAAAATGGAGAAGTAATATTATGATGATGTGGGAGAATTTTAGTTGGCTGTTTTTATAGATGATTGTGATTCTTCGTGCACATTAAAGATAGAATGCATGACACACATAAGACGATATTGTTCAACAAACCAGTCAGACTTCTTTCTATGGCATTACAATAATAAGCCACTTGTTTGTTATTCACATTTTGAAGATGTATGACAAATGAAGTAAATAGTGAGTATTTTGCAAGTTGCAAGATTAATGGCATCAAGACCTATGAGAATCATGAGAAGGTTTTCATGACAAATTCCAACATCTATATTATACACGGCCAAGTCTAGCCACAGCTGCGAGTGTGTTCACTCGCCGCTGTGGCAGGGACCTGTGCCCCTACAGGGGCACTGTCGGGACACATGTCCCTGCCACAGTGCAAGTGAGGTCCACTCGCAAATGTGGCTAGCAGTCCTCATTATACACACCATTGCTTGAGAGATGTAGGCAGTGACAATAACACTTTCTTAACTACTAGTTTATGAATAATAATGACTTATCTCAAATCAGAAACATGAACATAAACAGTTCTATCAATAGTAATATTTGAACCAAATTATACATCCTAATCATCAAAAAATGGCGATGATCGAATTGTTCCTTAATTGACAAAAGAAAGGACAAGTAGACTCTATTCAACAATGCATCCAAAAGATCATTACTATACTAGTCAAAATATACGTATCCCCCTTGTGCTGAGAATGTCAATCAAGCGCTCAGAAGACTCCATCCTCCTCAATACTGCAGTTCAGATGCATCGTTAACGGAGGCATCGTGGTTTATTACTGCACCATCGACCAATCATATAAACAAAATATGCTTAGAGTATTTAAGGACCAGTGTTAGAAAACATTTTGCGGAATGGAAAATTTTAGTTGGATTAGAGGTGTTAGATGATCGGCGGTTCTAACAAGATTGATAAGTTACTGTATTCCTCTTCCAATTATAGTGCAATTCTTTCTATTTTTAGTCGCATTAGGAGTCCTATGCTGAGCCTATTTATGTGTATAGAGTAAGATTATTTTCTTATTCATACGAACCACAAGGAACAAAAACAACTAAGGTAAATTTTATTAAAATCAAGTCTGCTAAATGAGGAGTACAGATCAGCTAAATCAAGTCTGCATGCTCATGTTCTGACTTACCACGTCAATGCACTAATAAAAGGATAATTAACAAAGAAAAATTAAAATAATTATATATTTCTTATAAGTTAAAACATGATTATATATGCTAATCAGTTAAACATGGATTTACGGATTAAAGTTCCATTAACACAGATGTTACCGTAAGACTCATCAAAAGAAATTAGTTTAAAATGACTGCTCTAACTTATCTTGAACTGTTATTCCTACTCTTTTAAATGATCTCTTAATGTGTAATACAATTAACAATATTTTGAGAGGCTATATAGTCTCTAATTTCTCAATCTTCTATAATAAGGTTTTTTATGATTTTTTTTCTTTCAAATTCCCCTAGCTCAGAGGGGAAAGAAGAGAATAAAATCTTTATAGCTGGACACTCTTCAAGAGTGAGGAATGAGGACAAACAGTTATAACTAATGTAGTTAGCAAATTACATTACATAAAGTATTTCAAGTTGGACACTATAGATTCATTAATGCCAAATAGCAAGTTGCATTAGCAAAAACTTAAAACTCTCTAAGAGTGGGGACACCTGTGCAATTACTGTGTAAAAACAGATGTTTTAAGTTTCATAATAGTGAAAGCTAATTCGGAAATATTTGAAATATGAGTATTATAATATGAAGTCAGTGTATATCCTGGTAATATGAATTTTTAACGAGTAGCATAGTAAATGCAAAAAAAAAACTCATATTCCGAGAGAAAACATCCCTTCCTTTCACAAGGATGTATATAAAAAATGCTTCAAATATCATGAACTTATCCCCAGCACAGAAGGTGACAATCAAGTAGAAAATATACTTGGAAAACTCTGAATATTTGATCCCAGATCTTAGTCGTATGAATGAGGATGAGTGACCATCCTAGCTTAGAATATTCATGGTCAATTTTTGTCTTTTAATGACAAAATGAATTTCCCAATATTTAGTACAACTCTCAACTAAACACAGGTAAGATCTGAGATTAGATCTCAACTTTTAAAATTAAAGAAAAAAAACAGGTCAATCACCTTTGTCTCGAAGAAATGTAAACACAAATATATATTAGCAGATGGCTGATTGACAAATACCAGTTGCATTTAATCATTTGTTTAATTAACTTAAAACTTTCTTATTGGTTGAAGTTGGATTGCCACTTTGTTAATTTTAGGTTAAAACCTAGACAGTAGACTTATGAAGTGGATGTTGATGCTTAACCAATTTAGGTTTGAATCAATCAACTTTAATCCGGGATGTACATCCCAGATGAAAGTGAGTTGCACTTATTCTGTAATTGTTCATGAAATATTGATAATTCTGACTGAGAAAGTGAATCCTCTACTGCTCAATTTGCAAATAGAAGTTCTCAAGCTTTTCAAGCCCATCTACAAATCAGACATATAGTGACCAATACCAATCATATTCCTTAATTACTGTTGAAAGAAGTAATCAGAGAGGATATTTTAGTTCCCTCTCTTAGATGTTATTTATAATATTACAAATACAAAGAGGCTTCTCCCTAACCAATGTGGGAGTAAACAACATAAAGAAACAACTCTCAACACTCCTTCTCAAGATGGGCGAAAGATATATATTAAATCCATCTTGTCACACCCTCTAGCTAGGTCTACTGAGCTAAGTCTTTTAGTTAAGCAGTCTGCAGCCTGATCTTTAATTGGAACATGGCCTAACTCCAGTAGTCCACTGTTCAGCTTCTCTTTGATGAAGAATCTGTCAATCTCGATGTGCTTGGTTCTGTCATACTGCACTGGGTTGTTGGCAATGCTGATAGCTGACTTGTTGTTGCACCACAACCTAATCTTGACCCCTTGAGCTAGCTTTAGCTCTACCAGCATGCTTTTCAGCCACATCAACTCTGCAACCTCTACAGCCATTGCTCTGTACTCTGCTTCAGTTGTTGATCGTGTCATCACAAATTGCTTCTTGCTTTTCCAGAGACTAAGTTGCCTCCTACAAATATACAGTACCCTAAGATAGACCTCCTATCATCTCCGCAGCTAGCCCAATCTGAGTCACAGTAGCCCTCAATGTTCACATGGTCACTCCTCCTGAATATCAGCCCTTTGCCAGGGGCATCCTTCAAATACTTCAAGATCTAGTATACTGCGTCCATATAACCCTTCCTCGGGTCATGCATGTAGCGACTCACCACGCTAACCGCAAATGAAATGTCTGGACGTGTGTGACTCAGGTAGATCAACCTACTAACCAGCCTTTGATATCTCTCACGATCAACTGGTTCTCCTGTCTCAGCCTCAGCTCGAACCACTGATCGATCGGTGTAGTAGCAGGTTTGCACCCCAACATCCCTGTCTCTGCAAGAAGATCCAGTGCATACCACCTCTGGGAGAGAACAATCTCCTCCGCTCCATGAGCTATCTCTATTCTAAGAAAGTATCGAAGCTGACCCAGATCCTTCACTTCAAATTCTTTGCTCAATCTCACCTTGAGCTGAGCAATCTCTTTCTCATCATCCCCTGTGATGATCATGTTATTTACCTCCACTGCAAGCATAGTAATGTGGCCCTTACTTCTTTGAAAGAACACAGTAAGGGAGACTGCTTTAGCCCATACAGAGATTTCTTCAGCCTGTAGACCTTACCCCCTGTCTGTCCTGTGCTAAATCCTGGTGGTATCTCCATATACACCTCCTCTACTAGATCACCATGAAGAAACGTATCTTCACATTTAGTTAGTGTAGTTTTCATCCACCATTTGCTGTCAGAGAGATCAGTGTCCGAACAGTACTCATCTTCATCATTGGTGCAAAAGTCTCATCGTAGGTTCGTAGTCAATGTCATATGTCTAGATGTTCCCTTTTGCCACCAGTCGTGCCTTGTCGCGTTCAACCTGCCCTTTTAGATTTTGCTTCACAGTAAACACTCCTTTGCATCCCACTGCTCTTTTTCCTACTGACAGTGTCACCAACTCCCATGTATGGTTCTTCTCGAGAGCCCCCAGCTCCTTGTGCATGGCTGCCTTTCATTTTAGGTCCTTCTTAGCAGCATGCTAGTTGTTAGGTATGGTAACAAAATCTAATGATACAATGAATGCTCCATGTGAAGGAGATATGTTAGAATAGGAAATAAATTGAGCAAGATCTCAACCATATCTGTCAGGAGAATTAGCCGCATTACTACGAGTAGTCCTCCTTACAGACACTGATGTGGGCAGATGGGTAGGAGTAGAAGGAATGATATCACTTGAAGTGGAAGATGGTGTAGGTTTCTCAAGAGTTAGAGCAGAGCGGGACGAGGGACTGGGCACTGACACTGTAGGCACCTCTGACTGCTTCCCCCCTCCTTCTGTATGTACGCAACTCCATCTAAACTGTAGGCAACCCCCCCTTAGCTGTAGGCCTAGCACCCCTTGTCTCCTCCTCCCATTCATCTTCATCCTCTTGCTCTGCTCCTCTGAGTAAGAAACTAAAATTGGGATTGACCCCCTTGAGCTCTCACCATTCTCCCCCTCTCGCCTCATACCCCCAGTATCAGGCGAGTCTTTAAAGGGTAAAGTTACCCCTAATGTGTAATATAGCTCGATCTCTCGAAACCGCACATCCATACTGACAAACAGCTTTTTTCACTGGGCTCTAACAAACATACCCTTTTTGTGTGTCAGAGTATCCCACGAACATACACTTCACAGTCCTGGGGTTTAGTTTCTTAATAGATGGTCTGTTGTTCTTCACAAAGCACACACAGCCAAACACCCTCAATGGTAGGGTCCCCCATTGTCTCCCTTCAGTGTCTCACGCGAAGACTTCTATTTCAATACACTCGAATGTATTCTATTGATTAAGTGAGTAGCCGTCAAAACTGTTTGTCCCCACAATGTCTTTGGGACATTTATTGCCATCATCATACTCCTAGCAAGTTCTAAGAGAAGTCTATTCTTCCTCTCTGCTAATCCATTCTGAGCTGGGGTGTATGTGCATGTCGTCTGGTGTTATATCCCTTGAGCTAACAGATACTCTATAAA
The DNA here is from genome assembly GCA_037177215.1 of Asparagus racemosus. Taxonomy (NCBI): domain Eukaryota; kingdom Viridiplantae; phylum Streptophyta; class Magnoliopsida; order Asparagales; family Asparagaceae; genus Asparagus; species Asparagus racemosus. Next base: position 4,902,197 of record JBAKGM010000081.1, on the reverse strand, counting down.
TATTATGTTGGTATACTCTGTTCCATTATCTGATCTCAATACCTTTACCACTGCACCATACTGAGTCTGGATATGCCTATAAAAGTCTTTGAAATAATTAACTACATCATTCTTATTTTTCATCAGGTACACCCAAGTGACTCTAGAAAAATAATCAATAAATATAATAAAATACTTACATCTATTTATTAAATTTATTGGACAAGGTCCCCATACGTCAGAATGTATCACCTCAAAACTACAGGAACTCCTATTACCGGAACTAACATAAGAGCTTCTACTAAGCTTTTCAAACTCACAAGCATCACACTGAAGCTTCTGTTGATTTACTTTCTGAAATAAAGTTAGATACATTTTATCCAGAATACTAAATGAGGAGTGTCTCATCTGTTGATGATGTAACATCAACTCATCCTCTGCGTATACCTCAGTTCCTCCTGCTCCCATCCTCTCAACCATAGATGTCAGCCTGAGTCCATTCCTTCACGGTCCAGGTACCACAGCCCGCTACACCATGCATCAATCCCAAGTCTTCGCCCTGTCCTTTTCTCCTGAAAGATTACCTTTATTTGGGTGGGCGCGAAGAGCGTAACTGACATAGTCCCCTCCAGAGAAAGCAGTAGATGCACACTCGGACACGTTGCCTACTGCTCTCTGTTTTCTTCTTAGTGCCGCCAAGAGAGCTCGATCCTCCTTAGTAAAAGTCATCTCAGCTTCTTCCTCCCCCTCTGCCACCGACAGATT
>JBAKGM010000081.1:4860351-4875492 GCA_037177215.1 Asparagus racemosus | reverse complement strand
TCAGGCAACCCTTCCTGCTAGGTCGAAGCAATGGACCCTTCTCGCCACGACGAGTCGAGGAACCCCTCTCAACTAGCTGAGATAGGCGACCCAACTTACTCAGTCAAGCGAACCTACCCCTCTCACTAAGTTGAGTTAGGGCATTCCCTCTCGTTTAGGATGAGTCAAGGGGCCCTTCTCACCTAGTCGTGACAAGTGATCCAACTCACTCGATTAAGCAACCACACCCCGCTCGCCAAGTCAAGTCGGATTGTCCAACTACGCTAAGCCGAGTCAATGAGCGCAAGCCTCAAAATAGAGATCGGCATTGCCGAATAAGACCTAGGTGCAACGTAAGTCTTAGGCACCTAACCTACGGGTTGTCAATTGCCGAGTCGCCACTCCCACTGGGGCCGACTCATAAAGACCTTGGCGTCCACACTAAGACCAAGGCGCTCAACCAGATCCTCAATCTTTTTGCATGTGCCTTTTCATTCGGTGCTACAATGCCGACCTCTCGGCGCTACAGCAGCCGATCCACTCAGCTTTTTTCAAGTAGTCTACCATTGGCGCTATAATAAGTAGCTCTTCTCGCCGGGCTGAGGTCGAGCAGACCTTTCCTCCCAGGTCGAGTCGGTCCCTCCCCCCGGTCGAGTCAGACCTTCCTCCCTAGTCGAGCCGGCCCTTCCTCCCTAGTCAAGTCAATCGAACCAATCCTTACAAGTCGACAAGCGGCAATTAGATTTCACTCGGACATGGTTCAAGCCGCCTCCAAGTGAAAGGGGCCTACTGTTGGTACCCCAAAGAGATTTTTGTTTAATCTCTATGTGAAAATCAATGGGTGCTACCTCACATGTGAATTTAAGACCGAAAGACGGTCTTAACCGACCTTCTCCAAGTATTTGGCACTCGGCGCTACAGTACCCTCGGCCGACTTCTATTGTGCCGACCGCTACAGTGCCGACCGACGCGAAAATCGTTCCTAGTCGTCCTGCTACAGTAGACCGACCCACGGCTGCTACAGTACCCTTATACGAGTGCTGCAGTAACTTCTTGCTGTGATGGTCGGCCTTGAGCCTCGCACAATAACAAGTCAACATCACAATTAATGGCGTTGTGCTAGCCACATGGCTTTTGTAACCACTCCCCATACCTCACATCAAATCAACGATGTCTCTCTCCACACATAAGCTGTCATGTGTAAAACTAATGCTAAAGTGACCAAATTGCCTCTCTCTTATTCCTACAAAGAGAGAAACTATTCTCAAAACAAAGGCATGTCATTTTTCTCTCCCCCTGCACTCTGCAATTAAATATTCTTACCGTTCATCTTCTCCTCCACTCAAGCTCAGTTACTGACTTGATCGTCGGAGGTACAACGGGGGAAATAAGCCCCGTCCTCTCACGAGCTTCTACCTGTGCAGGAGGAAAGAACAACCCAACTCAGAGCTAGATATTCGGGGGAGAGAGCGGATCCCCGTCATCTTCAACCTCAAACCCATTTTGACCGTGTGATCCGAACATCAATAATGATATTTAAGTGTACAAGTGATGAAACAATAGGGTATTTAAGTGTCATTTAGCCAACTACATTCCATTTTTTTCCTATTTGTATTTATGGGGGTTATCTGCAAAAATGCTAAACTAATTGGGAACTTTCCACAATTCAAAAAGTTGTTGGGGGTGTTTATTGTGATTTTAAAAGTTTTTTGCGGGGGTTTCTTTAAACTGCTAGAAGTTCTTGGTGGTTTAGTGTAATTTGCTCTTTGCAAAATTGAGGAAAGTTTGCATTTTTGACTCTCTCTGCTGCTGCTGCTGCTTCTTCGTGCGAGCTAGAGCTAGAGAGATGACGGTGGCAGCGGGCGTTGGTTACGCCCTGATATCTCTGGGGCCCGCACTCTCCATCTTCATCTCCGTCGTCTCCACCAAACCCTTCCTTATTCTCACTCTTCTCTCTAGGTCAGTTCTCTCTCCTTCAATTTCTTTTCCTTTTATTGTTTTTTTTTTGGGTAAAATTACTGAATTATCTTTTTTACTTGTAGGAAGTTTGAGAACTTATTATGTTTCTAAAACTTGGAGTAATGATTCTCATTTCCCCCCTTGAATCGGCTATAATTGCGATCGATTCATTACGTTTTTGTGCAATTTGTCATTGAGAAGGGATTATATCTGAATCTTACATGCTAAGATGAGAGTAATGACGTGTGAATCTGCTTTAGGGTTTGGATCGGTTCGCATCAAGTGAAGTTTCAACTTCTGGTGAAATGTTTAGGGTTTCTACCTAAAATTAGGAATGGGATGCTTATAGGCGCTTGAATGTTTCTAACCAAATATTAGAGGTGGAAAATCGAAAGAATAAGCCATCTAAATGGCTAGGCCAGTTGAGTATTTTTTTTCTTGGATTGAGATGGCTACAATGGTTCTTGAAATGGTACATTTTATATTGCCGCTTCGAGCATGAATAAGCCAAATGAATCATGTAAGTGACTTAGCATGATGCATCTAAGGAAATGCATGATACGGGTCAAAGTTGAAGCTCATCCATAGGCAATCGCCAGTCCATTGTTAGGGAAGTAATAAGATATGTAGGAAAACAACTTAGCTCTTTGGAGCACAAGGATTTGGCGGTCAAGACCCTGGATACAGGTGCAGTGGATGGTAATGCCTCATACTCTCATAGGATGATGATGGTTAATACCTAAGAAAATCGTAAAAACAAAGCTGAGTACGGGAGCTCTTGATGGTCACGAGCTTACCCTTTTATCTTTTACCGAGTAATAGCCTAGTAGGACTTGGGACATACATTTTTCTGTGTTAGCTCTTAGAGTAGAGGTTGGATCTTTTAAGTTCCTGTGTGTGGGTGTGATTTTTATGTATGTTACGAAGTATTAAGTTGATGTTTTGGGTTGTGCTGCACTCAAACTTAGCAGGTTGACATCACTACTCGACATCCTTGCAAGTGCAGATGTCAATGCATCATTTATAAGATTATTGTTAATAAGAATATTGTGCGAGTGCTGATTTTGGTTCATATGCATAAGGTATACTATCCCTGAAATTTGATAGGCAATATTATATTTATCCATTTGTACTATTGTACATGTGCTCGCAACATGTTTTATCTGGAGCAACTGACTGTCTTTGTTAGATTACAGAGTAAAGATGCTTTTATTTTCGGAAATGCTGCATATTCATGTTTCTTTGACTATTTAGTTATCTGCTGTTTGTCGTAATTCTGTACAATGGTATCAATTGATATGAAGCCAGATATGGCAGTTTGTGGGTGTACTTGTAATCTTCTTGGTGTAATATTGATAATTAAGAAAATACAGAAACCAAACAATATAGGCAACTTCCATACTTTGGGTTTATCAGTTTTAAGAAATGAGAATCCTCGTGCCTAATACTTTTGGTTAATTGTTGGATGCAGCACGCTGTTTTGGCTCATTAGCCTTATTGTTCTTTCAGCAGCATGGAGAGCTTTTCTTCCTTTTCCATCTTCAGCATGGTGGCAATATGTGATTCTTATACTCACATCTGTTGCTTTCCAAGAAGGCATCCGGCTTGTATTCTGGAAGCTACACAAGTAGGTTGAGATGTTAAAATTTTGATGCATATGTATCCAGCAAGTGTATACTGCCCTTTCTTTCTTCAGCATGAGGTTGTCTAAGGAGTTGGGATTATGTTTTATCTCAGCATGCCTTAATATTTGCCCCCGATGAATTTTTCTAGGAGGTTGGAAGATATGTTGGATGCGTTTGCTGACAGAGTGTCTAAGCCTCGCCTTTATTGGACGGATAAAATGCAAATTGCTCTTGGTAAGCATCTAATACGTCTGCTTATTAACTTTTATATTTCAATAAATTTTATCGAACCTACATCTGTCCTGATGTAACACAATTTAGTAGGCTAAACCCTCATCATACTACCAGTCTGTGTTCTTGAAAATGCCATATGAAAGAGATTCATTTACATAGAATAGTTTGTCAGCCGCATTTTGACAGTAGAACTTTATAAATAATTTCCCCATGCGTGATACATATTTATGATGGCAGCATATATCCTTAAGCTAAGCGAATGTTCTAGGAGAGTGCACTCACAGGTTGACGTAGTTTATAATCTTGAATCTCAAGTGAACAACAGTGAGCTTCATTAAGGTCATAACCAGTTCATATTCCAAAACTGGAGTGATTATTCAAGATGGTTTGTGTATGTGCGACGAAGGCTAATGAGTGTGCCGGTTTGGAGAAGCAATATGATTGCAAATGATTGAGCCCACCGGGATTAAAGGGATGGTTACATGAACATGGATGTATGTGATTACTAAAAATAAATGTATTTGTTAACTTAAGTAAGGGGCACTTAATGTAGCTGATTGGAAGAAGAGGATTCACATATTGACTGAAAAGCTTGGACAACGCTCTATTCTTGTTCTATATGTATGTGTTGTGTTCTCATGTGTGTAAGATAGTAAAGCAAAACGTAGCACTATGCGGTGTTTTACTGTTTGATAAGAACAAACTTGAAGGCAACTAGTGAGCTGCAATTTTCATCTTGTTCTTTATTTCACATAATGCATAGAAATCAAAATACGTGTGTTTTAAACTTTTAATTATTTATATGGCATCCATCATGTGATCCTCTTGTATCAACCGTCCTTTCATTTTTCAACTGTTGGGTGAATGGGTTGCAAGTCTTGAAACAGGTGGCATTCTATGCATTTTTAATGGCTTGTGGCTTAAATTGAGCAGGGTGGATTACCAATTTGAGTAGCCCACCATGTGGAAGACAGTTTTTCCTAGTGAACATTAGAGCACTATGCTACATATATGTATTTATGATTTTATTCTCTAAACTTTACAGTAGATGGTGTAAATTAATTTTATTGACATCTTGAATGGTCGCATTTCAATAGCACTAGAAAGAAACATTAGGAAGTACATATACCCCACCACTAAGACTCTCATTGTCTCCAACTGGATAATTGGAGACAACATTTCTGTTTTCCCGTATATTCTTTTTTCTTCCGACTTGAAAGATCTTAAGGTAAAGAATAGTCTTGCTATCTGAATGTTCTATTTCTGTCTTTGCAGTATTTTTATGACTTTTTCATCTGAATATTGCAGAGGTTGAACTTGTCTCTTTACTAAGACCACTTTGAATGATATGCAGCTGGTGGTTTAGGTCACGGTGTGGCTCATGCTGTCTTTTTCTGTCTAAGCCTTCTTACCCCTGCATTTGGTCCAGCAACATATTATGTTAATAGATGTTCACACATACCATTGTTTCTTGTTTCTGGTGAGGCATCGCTCTTCATATGCTATTCTAAGTTTGTCATTATTTTTCATTTTTGAGTCCTTTTGGTGGATAAGAAGCCATTTTCTTAGTCTTGAAGCAGAATATGTTTTATTTAAAAATTGCTTGTTTGGGTATCAAGCATAATTAGATCTGGATTTCAGCATACATCCACCGGCACAACTTGACTACTAATTATAATATGCAGGAGATTTATTCTTTTCCACATATATCGTCATTCTCACTTCAAACTGCGCTGATATCATTTTCACCAAGGTGAAAAATGATTAGTTAGGTTAATTTATAGATGCTTATTGAATTAAGTCATACTGGCACCATTTATAGGTTTATATCAAATCTTAAACACAATGTAAGTGGAAGTAATATTCTGCTTTTCATATATAAACTTTGTAATGTATTTGTTTTGATGTTTGTAGAATAATGAGGAAACTAAATTGCATCTTGATGGTCTATGAATATCATCACCATATGTTGTCAGCTAAGAAGCACGAATAAGACATGCCAAAGTGGACACACAATATCAATGCAGTAAACTTGAGAATAGTACATATGAAGTAATAGATTGATTGCCAAAATTTTGGAGGGATAACTGAGTGAGGGAGGAAGGAATAGGCTAATTGTCAAATAACCGGAGGGATAACAGGGTGAGGGAGGAAGGTTGTTGGCCTTTTCTGAAGGATGAAAAGACTAATTGCCATTTCTGACTAGATTTTTGTTAAATACCAAAATTGGAGAGTATATATCATTGACATTTGTATATCTTGATCGTGTTAAAAAATTGACTAATGAACTATTCTCAATCTGTGCTGGTACTCGTGTAATCATGATGTCTGTCTGTAACATGTTTGTTGTCAGTTCTTTCTTGGCCTGACTAGTTTCCTTTTATTGGCAGCTATTATTTCTCTGGGTTTTGTGATGATTCATACTTTCTCCATGGTCATTGCATTCAATGGATATGCTGAAGGGAGAAAAGCTGACCAATTTAATGTTCCTGTCATTCACACGATATCTGCTATAACAGTGAGTTGCTGACCTTTTCAAGTAACATATTCTGAATAACCATGTTTTGGTTGTATGGTTAAAATTAGAGTTCGTCAGTGTATTCACACTATTGAACTTTTGAATATATTTTGTGACTGTATCCAAATAGCTATCTTTTTTATGTTAATAGAAGATTATAATCTAGGTTACCTTGACACCTCCTCTAGACTCCTATATTGGTGTCTTACATGTGTCAGACTCCAACACTCCTTGGACATTCTTTGGACACTCCTTGAATATGCATACATTTATTCAGATGTGTACTCGATTATATAATAGATGTTTTATTTTAAAACACTCGTCATACACTTCTTCAACGTATATCTTACACTTTCACATCCACTTCCTGCAATGGCATGTTTCGAGTTCATTTCAACCCATACCTAGGTCAGAAGTATGATTTTAAAAAGATGACAGGTGCATGTAGTTAAACAACCAGTGTCTTCCCAATGTAATCTATTTAGTAAATGATAACATAAAAATGTTATAAGACTTTTAGTTTTCATAACATGTAAATTTTAAAACAATATCGATCTCCTGTAATTTCAATAATATGTATAGCCATCTCCCCGTATCCTACCTTCTACCTTTTACAAATTTGTCGTGTCTTGTATCCACATCTGCACCCCAACTCGTGTAACATAGATTATAATTGATGGCGGGAGGAGAGCTAGAAGTACACCCGAGACAAATTGGTTGCAAGCAATTAAGAGCAACATGCTAGTGTTAGCCCTTAAAAGAACTGAACATAAGACTATGATTCTTGTAGCTAATCCCAAAATTTGGATTAAGGCTTTTTCGTTGCTGCAGAGCATATATAAAAAAGGGAATTTTATGAAGTTCCGAAAGGAGATATCATGACCATGTTCATGCTTACGGTTTTGCCTTTGTTTATCAAAAGATATTATATATATATCCTTGCGTCTTTCTTTTGGAACAAAAATAAACCACCAGTTTTTGTGATTTACATTTTCTATTTCTTTTTTTACCGGCTATCTTGGTTTTTTCTTATTGCAGACACTGATTAATCTTGTACCTGGAGGTTGTGTTGTTGGAGTTCCTTTCCTTTGCATCGTAATGGCAGTGACTCTGCAATATTGCTGGAAAATAGTTTGGCGAAGATTAACGGAAAACCAAAATAGACAGATAGTTAGCTAATTATAACTCCTTTTCTAGCTAATTTTTGGCTGGGACTGTGCTTAAAATCATTCTGGCTTAAGAAGCAGCTGTTTAATTGTGATTTTTGTAAAACCACAGATAACTGGAGGAAATGTGATTCATTTTGCTGAACGAGCCAACTTGTAGAAGCTAATTGGGGATTTATATTGATCCATGGAATCCAAATTTGCAGTTCATCCTTTGTCTTGCTATAGTTAATTAATTATGATGCAATGCAGTAATTCTTATTGTCAGAAAAGAGGTTGATTGATATTTTTATCTTGGTTTGATTGACATTAATCTTGTACCAGATGGTAAATACAAGCGCTCAATTGAGATACAAACGTATAACATTAATTTAGCTTGAATGAACCCTATGTATGCATCAATAATTGTACAAATAAAACATAGAGGCGTGGGAGAATACGAAAAGCTGTGCAAAACGGTAGCAGTACTCTATTTGTATGAGTAGACACGCTTAGATGAATTTCTTTTTTCTCTGAAAATCCTAAAAAGATGTTTTGAGAAGGACCCTGTAGTTTCTGTTGGCGAGGATAGATCCCCATTGCCTTTTTTTTCAACTTCTAAAATAGTCGAAAAGATTCATTGATGGAGTGAATTCGCACTTGGGCCAGTACTACATGAGATCTATCGGCACAAAACAGGGGTTCTATTTAACCTCAAAAAATACAAAGCTCTCGGCAGTTGCCAGTATCGATAAAGTAATCTGGCACCGACGAGGCTCATTTCACCTTCAGCTTGATAAATCTCCGCGCCAGCACATAATTGTAAATAACCAGCTAGTGATTTGGTCTACATTTTACCTCCAAAGCTTCAGAAGCGACAAAGACAATAGAATCATCAGATGTTAACCTGAGTTCGATTCCTGAGTTCGGTTGCAGAGCTCTTGAGATTGCTCCACAGTTTCTTAGATCAGAGACGGAATATTCATTCCTTCAAGCTGATAAGAGCGAACTATTTTGTGAATGCTCAAAATCTATGACCTGTAGCTAACTCAGCTGTCCATAGTACCCCTCTTCGTCTTACTGACTATTTTTGAATGCTAAATATCCATGAATTTGTAGCTCAACCAGCTATCCATCGAGGAAGTAGCATTCTGCACTTTGTTCGTAGCTCAGTTGCTGGGTATCGAAGGACTTAACATGATGCTCTTTTCGATCACTATAAATAGGGATCATTCTTCTGGGGCGAAGTCTGGTAGTTAGTGGTAACTATGAAATCTCGAAACCCTGTGTAAACTGGTCTCTCAGGCGCACATCCATGATCATCCGTGGTGAGTGTGCTCAGAGATTATCCGCAACTGACGTGATGTTTCTTGCGGCGCATTCCGCATTGTTTTACGAGATCATCATCTTGAAGGGTGATCCTTTTAGAGTGTACTCCTCTTCAGACTCGACACTGAGCCCCTCGTGGCCATTGAATTCATTCAGTCCAACCATTTTCTCAATTGAATCTTCTTCTGAAGCATGGAGATTGGTGGAGTCAGGCTCCGGTAAAGGAACATCTCGCAACTGTTTATTGCATGTGTGTATCTGGCTCTCAACATCAGCCAGAGGAGCCCTTTCTATTATCGCGATGCCGCATGGACACTTATGTGCATAAGTCTGATGTGATTTGCTCAATCCTGGAGGTGACCATTCACTAATGTTCTGAGTGTTTTCGTCGACTGAGGTTTCAACATTGTGCTTTCCAGCAGGTGCCTTTGCTCGTGGACCGAAAACAAGCCTTCTTCTACATTTTTTCTCATGGATACTCTTTCCAGAATCAGGGGCATTATTCTTCAACCTCGCTGGCTTCAAACTTTTAACGCTCTTTCGAGGTGATATGCGCAGAAACTTCTTTTCAAATTCAGGAAGCCAATATGATTTTTCATCAAACGGCCAGAAGAGCGGTTCATCGGAATCGCACATTTCTGATGAACTTCCGATCTCCTCTGTCCGCCCAAAAGAGGTTAACAAGCTAGAAGATCCATACCGATACTTTTGCCTTGCACTGAAAGAGGGGCTGGGGAAATCAGAGTCAAAAACATCAGGACCTCGCTCCGTTTCATGTACAAAATCAGAATCCTCCCCATCAAGATCCAGTGAAGATACCCATATGCCCATTCTATCAAAATCGCGAACAAACAAGGGTGTCTCCTCTTGAGTGCTGAGAGATGCAGATGAAGTTTCAAACGATGACGAGTCATCGCAGGATGATCTATTACTAGATGAATCACCATTCTCAGAACATACTGAAGAACTTTTAACTACAGTGCTCAGTGGATTATACAGGTATAAAGCAGCTTCCTTCTCTGAGTCTCCTCCAACAGAAACCTGTAATGGTCTATCAAGAACATAACTTGCTTCGTCCATAGGACTTGCTATGGACCCGTCGAAAGAAACATCACTTCCAGATAATGATAGGATTGATGACAAGTGCTCGCGGAGATTGAGATTCCAGCAACCATCTTGCGAATCAGGAGACTTGCAATCGGAAGATAACATGAAATTACTACCATCTGACTTGCGCCTTGGTATCAAATTTCTCTACTTCTGGTTCTGGAAAAACTGCAGCGCTTTTCCTTCTGTGATTGAAAGAATCATCATGATCACTGCTCTTTACTGCTGATCGAGCTCGAGGCGGAGCTCCCTTTGCCTGTTGCTTAGATTCAGCCATTGAATCCCATTCAACCGTAATTATCGAGTCAAATTATCTGCCAGCGAATGATTCATCTGGCAATGTAAGAGACAGACAAATTCAAAACGTGACACTTGATAAGTTTATTAGCCTGCAAAGGGAATAGACTACTGAAAATTCTAATGTAAAAAATAAAAAAAATGAAAATAAAAACATTGAAGAACAAGGACTACGTGCCATCTCCACCAATTGATGATTTGGAATATAAACATATAAAAATTGAACTTCTGTTATTGGATAAATCTATAGGATTAATTCATTGCTAAGCTAAACAGTCGAACAAAATTGAATCTTGTAAATAGAGTCGCAACCAATGAATTAGTTTTCTGTAAAATTTAAAAATTAAAGCAGTTTACAGGTCAAATTTTGCTATTTATACACCAATTGTCAAGTCTAAACATTTACATATTTGAATACTGTCAAGTCTAAACATTCTGTTCTAGTAATCTTTAATATAAAAAAAAGTATTTATTGAGAGGTCCCTATAAGCAAGTGAAGTTGGGGTAAGTCGCCAATTTTAATTCCTCCTTTGTTCAAACAACAGTGAAATACCAAGTCAATTCTTTTGTCCAAGGCGCTAATAAGTAATAAAAAATCAAGCAATAATGAAAACTCCTTTAAAAGAAAAAGTCTGAGTCATCACATGACATGACTCGTTCTACGGACACAAGTCTGCTCAATACACTCTTCATTAAGGGGCTGTTTGTTTCCTTTTCCCCACTTTCCCCCAAAATCGGCATTTTAAAACTGAAAAATTTTCCATAAAATTTTCCGATTTTTAACACTCACTTTTCCCTCCTTTCCCCCACTTTCCGGTTTTTAAAAATGAAACAAACACACACAAGTGCTCAAAAATATGTTTTCCCCCCATTTTCCTCCATTTTTCGCCTTTTTTTGGCCAAACAAACGGCCCCTAAGCAAAATTTGAAGTAAGCCAACACGAGTGTAATTTGTGATATCTCTAGTGGGGGAAAAGGAAAATATGCTTTTCACTTAAATCAAAATATGCAATGCAATGAACCCACACTAGATTAGGAGAAAGAAGAAAAATATGCTTTTCACTTAAATCAAAATATGCAAATACAATGAACCAACACTAGATATTGCCAAATCCAGGTAAGATAAGCTCCAATGACACTATTTCGGGGGCTTTAATATTTTCCTATTTTCTATGAACACTTAAAAAATCAAAGCTTGCTTTAGGAAATAAAGTAGAAATATCCAAATAAGGAAAGAAAAAAAAAATCAGTAATTGCCTCCGTACCTTCTAAAATTTTTTAACTTTTTTGAAAGGTAAAAAAAAAAAAAAAAAACCCATGATCAGGCTTTCAACAGCAATTTATGGTAGAGTAGGAGCTCGACATCAAGATACTAATTTTCTAGAATTCTCGGAAAAAAGGCAAGATTTCTGCAGTTTATTTAATCAAACAAGTAACGACGACTCTAGAGATCAAATTGAACACTGAATAATTAGATAAACGCCATAAATGTACAAAAAATATGAAAAAAAAATTATCGAATCTTTGAAAGATTTAAAGGATACCTGAAGATTTTTCTCCAAGGGACAGAAAGCACAGGGAAAACTTGGACATTTATGGTGTTCACGTTTTTGTTCATTTTTAGCCATTTGTATATATACTTGCAATAAAAGGAATCACTGTCCCGCGCATTGTCACAGTTACAATGGGTAGTTTAGTACTTTCCAATCTGGAACTCTTGATTTTGATTAGTTTCCATGAATTTGTCCAGGATTTTTAATTTCTGCATTGAAAAATAGGGCCCACAAGTCAAAAATCTTAGAAATTTTGGACATTAATCAAATACATTATTTGCTTGATCGAAGGAACTTGCAATGTTACAAGAACAATTGAGATCCTTGAAAATGAATTATGTTTGCTTTAGCTTTATACTTTTGAATGATAAAAAAATATAAAAGAATTCCCCAGCATCTAATATAAGGAAAAGTATTCTCTTACAGGAATTCACTGGGAAAATTTTCAAAAATCTTAGGGCTTTTTCTTATAAACCCAAAGTTTCACTGCCATTTACTAAAAACCCCACCTAGTTCTGTATGTTCCACTAAACTCAAAATATAAAGTTTTTTTAAAAAAACCTTTAAACCATACACAAACACACACACACACACACACTAGGTTTTATGCACGTGCAACACACGTGGTTAAATACCATGATGAAATATTTTTAATTTATTTCCTTACTAAAATTTATTCCTCCGTTCCACTTTAATGATTTTTGCACACTTATGTCTCTAAGCTTTAGCATTGTGATTATTTATTTTCTTTGATATTCATTTAAATGAGCTGCACCCAATTTAAATTTTTATATTTATAATTGAATTGACATGAAATAAATATAATCTGAAAGCCAATTTGAATTATCATGTTATTTGGACCGACATAAAACCAAGCTTGACCTAAGAAAGTATTGTATAAAAGTGAAAAACACTTGAAAAAATAACGTTATAAAAGGAAAATGAATAAGTAAAGCTAATAAGACAAGATAATTGGTTAAAGTTGCGCTAAAATGACACAAAAGAAAACATGGAGTTTGCTCCTAATCTTTGATAGACTTTTTAAAAAATTCATAAACTAAAAATTAATACTAATTTTAGTACACTTTTATATGATGAAAGCATCCACAGAAGCATACAAAAGTACTAAAAAAGGTTCATGAAAATCCATTCTAAAGATTCCTAATTTACTCAAAATAATAATAACCTATTCTATAAAGTATTCAAAAGTTAGTGTCTTTCATTCTTTCTATTTTTATTTTTTATTAAGCTGACATCAATCCTTCTCTACATTTGTCTTTTTGATAAAACTAGACTACTTTTAGATGCTAAAAAGGGATAGTAGACTTTAAATTGGAAGTTAAATTTATATATCTTAATGAAAGAATATCAAACAACTACTCTTTTCTTTGCTAACTTTTGAAATTTTAGTCATTTTTTGTGATTTTGAATTTTTAAGGCGTGTTTTGCAAATTTTGAAACCTTGAGAGTATTTTTTGAAATTTTTAAAAGTTGGGAACTTGTAATTTATTTATGTTTCATGTATTGGTGGTAAGTTTTCAAATATCAAAATATTTCTTACAACTCTGAAATTTTGAGGATATTTTTTTATAACTTTTGAAACTTTGGATTATTTTTAGTAATATTCAAATTCTTAGCGGTCTGTTGATAATTTTCAGATTTGATATGTACTAGTTATAAGTGTTAAAAATTTAAGATTTTTTTGTGATTTTTAACTTTTGAAAGAGTTTTTTTATAAGTTTTATAACTTTGAGGTTATTTTTTCTAAATTTTAAATTTTCAGGTGCCAGATGGTAATCCCCTAAATTCATCTTTGTTGTTTGCAAGTCTTGAAATTTTAGAATTTCAGCGTGCTTTTTTATTATGTAAACTTATAAGGGTATTTTTAAAATTTTTGAATTTATTGTAAATTTTATATTTTTCATAGGTTGCTGTTAACTTTTAGATTTCATCTTTGTTGTTTAAAGTTTTGAAACAATATTTTGTGTAATTTTAAACTTTTGAGGGTATTTTGTGTAATTTCTAAAATTTTTTGGTATTTTTAATAATACTTTATATATTATAGCATGTTAGTTCTTTACCTTAACAAACTAATACTGTGAAGCTGTTTCATAAAAAATTTTAAAGTGCAAATTGCCCCCCTAAAATCTAAAAAATTATAAACAAACCCTTTAAATTAGAAAACTATGAAGAAACTTGGAAAATTACAAAAAAATCTTAAAATTATAGAAAGTATAAACAACCCCCCGAAAAATTAAAAATTAGAAACAAACCTCTTTAAAATCTAAAAATTATAATCAACCTCTTGAGAATTCTAACAATTAGAAACAAACCTCTAAAAAAATTTTAAAATCATAAACATCTATTATTTTGGGTTTTTTGCCAAAGTTGTTGGGCTTAAGTGAAAATATGTAAAACATATTGGGTTATTGGGATGTATTTTGGTCATTTGACTACACATGAACTAATAACATTAACTTTTAGAATTTCTACCAAAAAGTATTAGGAGTTTAGTGAGAGTTTTAAAGATATTTAAGTTTTTAGTTCCAAATAGTAAACTTATTGGGGTTTACTGAAATTTACCAATACATTAATTTTGAGGGTTTCATGAAATTGCACAAAAAAACCTTATAAAAATCTTAAAATTGAAAAGAAAAACTCTTAGCATTCTAAAATTATGAATGACCTACAAAAAGTTCATAAATTATAAACAGCTTATTCAAAATCTAAGAAGTACAAACAACCCCTTTAAAATTTAAAAATTATAAACAACCCCCTAAAATTCAAAATTTCAAACAAAGACATGAAAAATATAAAAATTATAAAAAATCTTATAAAAATTAAATATGACAAAGAGTGTCCTTAAAAAAAATTTAAATTGCAAATAGGCCTTTAAAAATCTTAAATAGACCCTTTAAATTAGAAAATTACAAAGAAACCTTACGAAAGTTACAAGAAAAATTCTAAAAAAATAAAAAGCACAAACAACCCCACAAAATTCTAAAATTAGAAAAAAATCCCCTTTAAGTCTAAAATTACAATCAACCTTTAAAAATGTTAATAATTACAAACTGAAAAAAATGTCAAAGTTATAAACATGCGGTATTTGAGTTTTTATTTTTTTGCTAAAAAATATTGGGGATTAAGTGAGATAGTGTAAAACTTATTGGGTTATCTGGGTAAGAATGTTAGCTTTCAGGGCGGAAAGTGAGAAGAGTTCATGAAAATTTCTTAAATTTTTTCAAACTTGAGGTGGGTTATCTATAATAAGCTCATACATGAGGGGGTTTCTCAAATTAAAATAGTTGAGGAAGGGGGGGGGGGGGGGTCTTAGCCACCCTGTATATTTGAGGGGAGTGGGGGGTTAAGTGAGGAAGGTTCATGGGCTATGTCAA
>JBAKGM010000081.1:4841347-4860251 GCA_037177215.1 Asparagus racemosus | reverse complement strand
ATTTGAGGGGCGTGGGGGGTTAAGTGAGGAAGGTTCATGGGCTATGTCAAATGTTTATAGTTGAGGAGGGTTATCTACAGCATGCTTAAAGTTGAGGGGGTTTTCTCATATTAAAATAGTAGAGGGGGTTTTTTATAAAAGTAATCCATGATTTTTTTTGAAAATTAACCCCTCCCCCCAAAATCAACATTTCATCAAAAAAATCCAGCTAAATTTATCACTTTAGGGGAATTTTTTAAAAGTAGAAAAAATTTAGCAATTGAGTGTCTATCCTCACCAATAGAGCTATTGGAGGTCTATCCACCTCCTCAAACATTCTTAGCAATTTTAAGAGTAAGAAGAATTTCACAGAGGGGTCGATTTGCATTAAGTAGAACTACAAGGGGTCTGTTTGCAACATATAGAACTACAGGGGTCTCTTTGCCATTGAGTGATACTACGATGGGTATGTTCGCAAGTAACCCTTTATATTTGTGCTCCGTATACAAATGATAACCATAATCATGTGCAAAATAATGAGCATAGAACCAAATTATAAGAGACTCATCCTTTCTTTCTTTTTTCTTTTTGCTAAAAGGAAATTTATTCAAGCAATCAAGCAAGTACAAAACTTCATAAGATTAAGCAGATATTAGACACCGAACAAAGAGCATCCTAATAAAACTTTTTATCAAGTGTAAAGAGATGAGTTACATGGTTTAAATAATATGCCTTAAGCACAAAGAGCTTTGACTGAATATGGATTTGTTTCAGTCCACGCAAAAACAGAAACCAATTAAAAGCATGCACGATCAAAAAATGAATCAGTTTCTACTTCGGTTCAATCTAATAAAATAAATAATCAAATAAACCCAAATAAGATAATATCAAAATATCATATGGAAAATAAACATTTTGTTTCCTTATCTTCATACTATGTATATCCAATAAGAATTCATTAATTTTCTAAGCCAATAATAGATTAGTATTTGAGTCGCAAATGTATTTTTGTCTACCGAAAAATTTTTCTGAACTCGTACTTTTAAAGAGAGTACGTAGATATAAAGTGTATAGTCATATACAATAGGATAGAATAAGCAGCTCTACACCTGAAGTATGTAGATATACAGTCTATAGTATGTATTCAAAAAATGGGGATTTTTCTGCTTTGCACTTAAAAATCGAAGCCCAAAAGTTTAAAGTCTAGGATATTTATTAAATATATTGTTTAGTGGATGGAAGGAAATTGCAGTGAGAGAAATAAAAACTCATGAGCTATAAAGTTATAGGCAACAATTTAGATCCCTCGAAATGCATTATGATTGTTTCATATGATAAAAAGTATAAGAATTTGTCTATAAAAAAAAAGATAAAAAGTATAAGAATTCCGAAGCATCTAATATAATCAAGAGCATATTCCCTTACATGAAATTATAGAGAATTTTTTCCAAAGCACATAGGATACGAGTTCATGTTTATTTTGTTTGCGTATAGTAAGTTTTATACTAAGGGTGTGTTTAGCAAACTACACAAAACTAGATCAGGACCAGTCTTGGCCCAGTTTTGTGCTAAACCAATTTTCTTTTGGGCCAGCCCTTGATTTAGAGGTCATATTTCGCTCAATGAAAACAGGGTCAAATCTGACCCTTTTGTTTGCCAAACAAAAAAAATCTTTTAAAACGGGGCCAGACGGGCTAGTTTTGAACATAGCCTAGTTTTGAAAAATTGTCAAACACACCCTAAGAGAATGTATATAGTAGCATTATGCAAGTCCAATCCCTCTCCCAACAAACACAGTCAGAAAATATCAATTCGTTCTGCAACAAAAATTGGAGAGCGAACAGAAACTCTGGTCTCTCTTCATCCAAAAGAACTTGATAAATTGTGCTAACCATAGATTTCCCCGAAATAGATCAAGAAAACAAAAAATGTTGTAAGCTATCTACATTCACATTCAATTACGTCACAAGTATCATCAAATCCTCTCCATAAACATCAACGTTTTAAGGCAGAAATAATGGTAAGACGTCACAGAAGGCCTCTCCAAGTTTATATTAAAAAACGATCCTGATACATAAACCAATATTACAGTCCGAAATATGCATTGGACCAAAGTTGGCCTAATTAGTTGACTGAAGCAACAAAATACTAACACAACAAATCTGGTGTGTTGTTTCACCCTCGGTCTCTCTGCTTTAAATAGTACAAAGTTACAATCAAGGGCATGTGGAGATACAAACATATATACATAAAATGATGTGTTTCTCTAACTTAGTACCTATTAACACACCCAGAGGCATTAATTCCTTTCCTTTCTTTCCCTTATTCTTCACCTTCCCGTTTAACATTTTTCCCATCATCCAAAGAACTAACATTTTTATAATTTAAACGACACATATTAATGATTGGGGTGGGAAAATACTTTACAACAGAGTGAACCCTATATTGGCCTATATCTATCGGCGTTGCTCACACATTTGGCAAACATTTGTGGACCTAGGATTCGCATAGGTGCAATGCTCACAAGACCACATGTTGTTATCCTCAGTGTTGTTGCGACTCGGACCGCTGCCTGATCTTGAGCTGGTTCCAATTACCTTCGTCTTTCCGCTCTTTCCCTTGCCAAGGCTTTTGGAGCTTGTGGTCTTGCTACATGTTGCCTGGTTGTTGCAAGAACCCACATCCTTCAATCCTGTCTCTAGTGCTCTGACTAGGTTCTCAAAGTAGTTTCGAGTCACACTGTGAGGAGCAAATCCACATGTTAATAAAAGCGAAAGTACATTAACATCGATTAAATCAACTTTAGAATAAAACTTGCCAAAGTTTTCATGCCTGAGAGAAAAACCATAATTCTACTGTTGTTCCATGTACGCAAGGGCAAATTAAATAGAACTGGTAGGTATCATTTGTTTCCTTCAGGATGTGGGATTTTATATGTATTAGGTTTGTAATGAAGAAGATAATTTCAATAAACATAACATACCTTCCTATTTTAATTACTTCAAACTCTTTCAGAAGCTCTTTCAGAAGAGACTCACATGTCAACTAAATAATAAAAGATAAAGACTAATCATTCAAACAAATAAGAACCAAGCAAATGCTTGTGCACATGTCCATACTCTTTGTTGTGTTGTTTTTTTTCCTCTACCATTGTGTGCACGCTAAGGTCAAAAGTTTGTACACCCCTTAATCTATTCATCTGCCTCTTGTATCTCTTACACAATTTGATATGTGCATGAACCTCGTAGATGTCTTGCAATTAAAGAAAAGTTGGTAAGCGTAGATATTTTGTGATGAAGTTTAACCAATGTTACCTACTTGCTTCACTGTTCCTGCAACCTTTATCCAGTTAACATTGGTGATCTGGAGATTAAAAGTAGAGCTATGACTAACTGATTCAACAAACTCTTTTCTTGTCTGTTAATCTAGCATTCAGACTTTTTTTAATAGACTAAATCTGCAGGCTTCAACATTTAAATTATAGTTCGAGGTTGGAGTTTGAAGCATCTTCATAGTATTTTAAATTAAAGTAAAATATCATCATCAATTTATCAGAAGCAGAAACTTTCTATTCTTACAATCCTTAGTTTCACAGACACACGCATGCACGCACCCACCCACCCACGCCCGCCTAGGGTTAGGCGTGGGGGTCGACCCGGTCCAGCCCACCATGGGTCACAACCTGGCCCTGCTTGTAGTGGGCTACGCCCGACCTGGCCCATGATATACCGGGTCACAGGCCGGGCTAGGTCTAGCCCCAGACCTGGAGTCAAAGAAGTAGGCCCGGCCCACGCCCAACTCGAACCGACCTATGATATATTTTTTGATTAGGCTAGCTGTTCTTTTAGCTCTTTGGGTTGCAGCTAGCTACCAACAAAGACAAAAGGCCATAGGTCATTGGCTCGTGAGCCTTTTGGCCCATTAAGAAACACAGCAACCATCTTTAAACTCGCTGCTGTCTACTTAGAAAGATTAAAAAGTTTAATACAACTTTAAAAATAGTTTAATTCAAGTTTAATATAGTAAAAAAATAAATTAAAAATAATTTTATAAATATAAATACAAGTTTACTATAATTAAAAAGGTAAAAAATAAGGGAAAAAAGTTGGACGAAAAACCCATGGGCCGACCCACAACCCACGAGCCGTGGGGCCCGCACATAGGCAGGTCATGGACCTGACTGGGTCCAGTCCTAGACCCAAAATCAGAGAAGTAGACCCGGCCCACTCTGACCTAGTCGGGTCCGGGTCAAGCCCGGCCCACGCCCACCCCTATGCTCCCCCCCAACACACCCCACCCACAACCACGCCCGTGCGTTCCCCACCCCCACCCACACACTCAAACGTCCACACCCACACCCATGCCCACGTGCAGCCGTGCGCGCACGCACACAGAGAAAAACATGTGTGAGTTGACCAGTGATGGGTCTACCCATACACCACACGGAATTGGTGTCACGTGACACCAATTCCCTTGGGTTATTTTGTTTAGTAGTGCCTTGATTTTCAATCAAGCCCCTACAAGAAAATGAAGCTAAATCAAATTAAATTTCTTCCCTACAAATTCAATCTGCCGCAATAGATCAAGAGAGCATATGGAACATTGGAACCTACTTGATTATATCCTAATTTGACTAGGTGAAGGGTTAAGTTTTAAGGGTTTTTTTATAAACCCAAAGTTTACTCCCCCCCCCCAATTTACGTAAAAACCCACGTAGTTTTATACGCGTTTTACACCCAAAATAAAGATATTGCTTACCTTTAAATCCAAAAGATATAATATAAAGTGTATAGCTACATATAGTAGGGTGTATGGCTACACAAGATAAGAGGGCATAACTAATACTATATTGTGCATCGCTACACACTGTAGAATGTATATCTACATTATTTTAGAGTGCATAGCTACAAACCCTATTATACTGTATTCTATATTTTGGGTTTAAATGTAAATAAACGTTATATTTTGGGTGTATGAGAACATATGGAGTTACATGGGTTTTTAATCAAATAGGGGTAAAACTTTTGGTTGTAAGTAAAACCCAATATTAAAGAGTTGATAGATTTGTTCTAGACGTACGTCGTAGCACCGAACCATATAAATCTTGTTATTCGTTGTGTTTGCTTTCGTTTCAGTATTTCAGCAATGTATTTTGTGCACACATCTGATTAATCTAATCACCAACAGGTTCCTTATATACCACTTAGGTTGAAGTTACTAAAGTGCAATTATATATTTGATAGTATATACTTTTTAAAAACATGAAATTTGTCGGGGACACTTATAAATTAATTATTAATTATATGGTGACACAACTTTCTAGAAATCCCGGATCCGCCACTGGAATTGACAACTCATTTTGCTAAATGAGCTCCCAAGAGATAGATTACTTGTCAGACCCACCATGCTAGACACATAAGATGGGTGGGCCTCACCGTCAATCTCTTGATAACTCATTAGCAAGAAGGTGAGCTCAAATCTTACTGTGAGCTAGACTAATCGGCAATTAAAATTCATGATCGGCACCGTTCATCTTGTTCAAAATATCACCAAACATACACGTAGATAAATTTAAATAGTTCTGAATTCAGGTTCTTATTTGTAGAAGCAGCCCAAATCCAGTCCTGTTATCCATGTAAAGGCTGAGATGTGTACCTGGTTAGCCCAGCTAGCTTCGTGCGGAAGTCGTTGAAGTCTTTCATTGGTGATTCAGCATCAAGGTAGACTTGAAGTTCCTTCTCTGTACACTGATGTAGCCGTTCTAACCCAGACTCAGCTTCACCTAAAGACAAATAGATATCTTAGCTAAAAGCATTAAATAAATCAAGTCAAGTAGGAAGAAAACAAACCTTGCAGATATTCAAAAAACTGTCTTTTAGCGTGTTCATGCTCTGGTAGGTAATACCCATATGCATACGTCCACTTCAATACTCGCCTACACTCCACTATCTGCATAATGAAATTAGCATGCAATTTGGTACCATGTGAAAACAACTTAGTGATCACCATCTAAAATTAATAAAATGGCACCCACCTGCAACCAGGCTTCAATTATGAACTTGAGCTGAGATTCAGGTTGGCTTTGTTTGTCACTCAACCTCTCAAGCTGCAGCAATTTACCAAGAATGGTCATGGTTTATCATCCTTAACATAATACACACAAGTGTAAGTTTTATAAAATAAACGTCATTTTATTTTATTTTTGTACAACTTCTTAACTTTCCTCATTACCATACAACTGATTTGGCAGTTCACTAACTGTCAAATGATGATTAAAATTGGTGGTCGTTGTGTTGTTTGGTTATCATTTTTCTTCTGGTGGGTGTTTAGCTGTTAGGGAAGGGAAGAAGTAGTTGGATGTTTTTCTTGTATGCTATATTCTTTAGGGAATATGACAAAAATCGTAATATTCCAATGTTCAATCATAAGATTCTGACTGAAGTAGGAATTCTTTGATTCATCCCTCATCAGAATCAATTCTCAGCAGATACATTTTGATAGATAAGAGTCCTTATGAAAACTTTCTTTGAGCATTCTAGAAATTTCCGACCACCATACATTTTCTTGCTAATAAAGATGACATCCTACGCACTCATAAATCTCTCTAAAGATGCCCCACTCAGGTCCAAACAACATGATGCAACCAACGAAACCTACAAGACTTCTTTTCCTGCCTTACTCAGCAGGCTCCCTACTTGCCCATGCTTTCTCTATAGAAACCATTATAGACATAACTTTAAACAAAGGATTAAAGTAGCCATCATTCTTTTTGTTTCGGAATGAAAGAGAACAGATGTCAATAGGGAAACAATACCTTTTCGGTTTGCATGCTATGTAGATCTGCAAGTGCTTTCTGTCTTGACTGCAAATAACAAAAATAAGTAGTTACAATCTTCATATTCTCAACAAGAAAGCTACCCATGAATCAAAAAAGACAGTTGTGGAAACAGCAGAGAAGATATATAGACTGTAGTTTTCTTTATCAAAAGACAGTTCCTCTAGGCATTTCCTTAAGCATTCAGAATACGCTGACATAGAGGTTGAGAGGCATTATCACGAAACAAAATTTGGCAGCCGGGGCATTTCAAAAGTTTGAAGTTCAGAAGTTTGAAGCTTTGTTCAGCTTATTGGTCTATGATATTAAGTATCATTGTTCCTCGTCATTCTGTTTTTGGTACTGAATACATCTTTCTGTTTGCAAGGTCAGTCTATCTAGTAGATTGACCTTACTAACACAATGTAGATGCTTGGATGTCATCAAACTTGAGCAAGAGAATCTTTTCAGCAAGATGATTCTTTCCTTCTTTACGCTTATTTATCAATATGCTTTTGGACTATCATTCATAGAGAAGTCACTTTGGGTTGTTTTGCCTCATCATTGCCTAAGCCATCTGCATTCGAAAGCTTGGCTAGAATGAAGTGATCTACTTTGTTCCAGTTACCAGAAAACTTCGAAAGAGAAATTTCAGTATACAAGCTTGGCGAGTTCAAACCGCTGAGTTTAGCGTGACGGTGAAATACAACTCAGTATATTGACAATCAATGTTATACAGACTGCTAACTGCTAAAATCCAGGTAAGTAGATTGTAGAACAATGTAGTTCATAGTTCAAAGATGGGAAAAAGAAAATTAAAAAAGAAAGAAAATGACATAAAGAAGATTCTACCAGAGAAGCTGTCAGCAATTAAGTAATGCAAAATATGAAGTTAAATGATTTCAATGCATAGCATCCGTGAAAGTATAGCTTGAAAGATCTACTTACTGACTGGTTAGTTGCCCATCGTTCATAGTAATGTGTATATCTCTCGAGAGAATTTTTAGCCATTTCTCTCCTCCTTTCACATTCGTCATACTGGGATAAATTGGATTAACAATATGACATCAGTGACCATCCAAGATAAGAAATAAATGATTGCTTGTTATGTGATGAAAAACAGGACAATGACAATGGACATACTGCACCCTCCTGCTTTGCTGATTCGTAGCGGTTACACGCATAAAAACCACCAGTCCTCTCTCCATGTTCAGACCAAATACCAAGACATAACCTGATTCATAGTCATGATCCATAATGAATGAACATGTCTCTTAAAACTAGGACGAAGATCCCAAGGTAGAAACTTTTACCAGCAAAACTCAAATTTGCATGGAGGTGTGCATGTAATATGCATGCAACCCTGGTTCTTCTCGATTGGCCTCTTGCATTTGGGACAAGGCTTTGAATTAGCTAATATCCTGAAATAACATTCATGATTAAATGAATAGAATGCAAGTAAAGAAGCAAAATAACAGAAGACAGCAGCACTGACAGTTGGAAAAAATAAAACAGATTATCATCAAACCTTGGCTTGAAGGATGAAGTAATCAAACCATCACAAGTTTATCCAGAGTGGAAAATAACATAGCTTAATTTAGATCAAACAAATTGCCCACTGATCAACTCGATGAAAATAGCAAAATTAAATTTTAACTTCAACAGTTTATATTTAACTTTCATGTCAAGGGCGTATAAGAAGAGAAGGCATTGCAAGAACTATAAGCACTCGGATGTGAATCTAAAAGTTGCCCAATTACTTGATGGAGACGTTGAGCACATATGTATAATGAGTAGATACAAAGCGGATATTAGACAAGCAATCACCATGACATCTTACAAAAGCAACAGCAGATTGAAACTATGATTTCCTATTAAAAAATTTCCATTAATTGATAAAATTTCTTCACCCAAAAAGAACCTAACAAAGAAAAAAAGAACATGATCAGCTCACACCTACATCTTAGCTCAAACTGCAAAGAGCTTCCACAAAAAAGTAAATGAAAGTCTCCGTAACTCTCTGCAATAGTAATGTCAGTGATACTATATTCCGTCGTGCAAACTCAAACTGACAAGACTTCCAGGTCTAGTAAAACGTTAATGCCAATGCAGACAGTGTTCAATAAGACAAATATTGATGCTAGCAGAGGAACATATACAGCTTAAATTAGAAAAACCCCGTTACATTACTCCACAAGAAACTTAAGAAAGAAAAAGGGATTTTTTTTCCAATGAAAAAAGAGAACAATACAGCTGTGCAGTTGTATATGATTTAGCAGCTATTTACAGAACTGAAGGTATTACAGTCACACCAAAATAATAATAACAATAACAATAATATAGCAAAGTAGAAGCAGCAGATGAACAAAAAGTATAAACTAAATGAATTTGTTGCCCATGTGAAGCAACAAATTGGAAGTGAAATCGTAGAGCTCTTAATGTTCAACAAAACATGGGATGAAGTGCATTTAATAGCGAAAGATATATAAGTATATGCATGAGTGAGTAACTGCCTGCATCAAGGAGTTCAATTCATACATGAGTTTTTGAGACATCGACACATCGTATCTCATAAGCACGCAAGACATCACAAGCATGTAAACACACTTGGAGATATAATCACCAAAAGGTCTGTATGTAACTTCATTAATTAGAAAGACAATAAGCAAGACCATTTGGGGAAAAAAAGAAACTTTGAAAGGAAAAGAACACCATATAAAGTATATTACCAATGTCCATCAGAATTATAGTTCAATCAGCCAGACAAACTTGTGACTACAAATTGTTATATTCTTATAAACTTTTAAGTGAATGAAGACAAAAATATCATGGAAAGATTCATCATAACTTACCAATTCATATTTTCAGACTCTGCACTGTTTTTCATTATCCACTTCGCCACTGTCTCACAGTCTACTGGACGGTGAGCTTCTTCGGTACACTGCATGTTTTATTCCAGACAACTCACATGTAAGGAGAGGAAGCCAAATTAAAATTTTAGAAAGAATCGGAAACATCTTCTCAAAAAACTCACATTCCAGCAAAAGCTATATGAACAATTGCAAGTAACGTCGTAACTTCCACTGCCCATAACAAACTCCACAGCAAACTCGCAGCCAGGAGCAGGACACCATTTTGTCTATAAGGAAAGGATGGTAACGCAATTTAATCAACAACTAAAAGAAATAAATGAGATGGTCTTTTGTGAAAAATGTGCATGAAGGTAAATCTTCTAACATATCTAGAGTTTTCATGACCAACAAATCCTAAAACATGATGATTTCAAACCAGGAACAAATTGGAAATTTAACTCCGTAGATTAAAAGCTGATGTGTGAAGATGCATTTGACAACTGCGTTACATAGAAATCAAGTTAATGAAGCTTACAATTGGATCTTAAACTCTTTATGAGTAATTGAACTAGGCCACAATCACATATGTAAGAGCGAGACTAAGGACAGGCGACCTGGATTGTATAGATTCAAGATAATCATGATTTTTTTTTTTATTTTGCATCTAGCAGTGAAAGACTTGTGAGTTGTGACAATCATATCATATCAGAAACCTATTAGATATGAGCTCTGCAAGCATAGTCCTAGTGAAATATGCCCATTGTTTTCATTTTCGGAAGAAAAATAACCAAAATGCAATGAGAGAATGGAGGGGGGGAAAGTACATTTATAGACACCCTTTGCTTCCAAATGTACCTTTCTATTATCTTCAATATAAGACCTGACAAGGTAGCGCGAATACTTTTCTTTATCATCCTCAAGAGTCAATCTATTAATCATGTCTTCACCAATAGCAGCACCACAAGATGGGTCAGGACATCGAAGCATTAAGCATCCCGGTCCATCACTTATTGATGTGCCCATGTAACCTGTCCCAAGAAAAATTACAAATGAAGGATTCTGTACAGGGGTAGATTTAGCTCTAAATTACTCCCACTACCTGTCGCGTGAATGGTGATCGTTTTAATATTGTCAAAACAATGAGAACGCCAAAGCAAAACAAAACCAAACCAAACCAAACCTTTAACCACAATTTTTGGGTCAGCTGCATGATTTGTTTTTCTCCATTCACTTCCATTAGGGATCATCACCTCTATTAAATTAACAACTACATTATCCTTTTTAACTGCTTCAATCCATGTTCTTTAAGTCTGCCCCTATTTCCAATGCTCCATCCGCTACAAATCCTCACACTGCCCCTAACTGGAGCTCTTGTTGGTATCTATTATGATGTCCAAACTCGACCATTTCTTTCTCATTTTTCTTGGAGTGAACTGATAAATGCTCCCTAATTTATTCTCAATTAACGCTATCGCCATCAATACAGCTACTTCTACAACAAAATCTAGAGAAAAAGAGGTGAGAAAGGAGGGAGGAGACTCTTGCATCTTCCTTATGAAAAATTGCCAAAAGATGCGCATAATGAATCATGGCTACTTGAAACGACTCAGAGAAATAAAATAAGTTCCCCAGTGCTGCCTTTATTATTGATACAAATATACATTATACAGGGGATAAAACAAACCTCTCCAGCATGCACCGCAAAATGGATGACCACAAGCAGCAGCACTCATCATATCACGGGGATAGTTTTCGAAACAAATTCCACATGTCAGCTGCACAGCCGGTGAACATAAAAAAGCAGATTAATTTTACTAAGGAAAATTAACATGCTTATAAGCTCAAAAATAAGTAAAAGCCATAAATGTACTTACTTCCTTAGAATTAGGCATTTCTACATGGTTTTCCAACAAGCCAACAGCCTTCCGAACTCTTTCTTCATCTGCAAACCATTCATCATGCACCTTACTGACACTCCTGTAACCCAAATGAAAAGAAATGAGATAAATCATGACAAAATACATCCTAGTTCAACAACTCAATCATATTGTTATATTACATGGGTATTAAGGATTGCGAATACTAGATGTTGTGAAACTCAAACTGTGGGATTAAATAGTTTGAGATAAAAGATACTTTAGCCAAGAGCTTCCAATGTGCCACTTTAAACCATATATTTAAAGAAACTCATGGCTTATCTGCCCACTTTCTTTTGAATATCACAAGTGTGTAAAGTCATGTTAATAACAATTTCGATAATCTCGCATTTCCTACCAGATGGAGCATGTAGCATGCTAATCTGAAAGCAAATCTTTTTAATTTACTTCAGGATGATTGTTTTCGCAGAATAAGACTGCTACGAACCGTTTCCACCCACCATGAAAACAAAATACCTTTAGAAATTGAGGTATCCAGGTTTGCTGACTGTCCAAATGAAATGCAAAGCTTAAAGCAATCGCACATTATGAAGATTTGTATAAAATACAAGGGAGATAAGAAAAAGCTAACCATGCCCATACGGAACTGATAAACTAGTAAAAAATGAGGAGACATAGAAGACTAGACATTAAACCGCTATCATAAACAAAATATGCTCTCACCAAAGTGTAGGCTATCTTACCAGTTATAATAGCGAAGAAGGATGCATGCAGAAACTCGTGATATGGAAAGTACAGTCGATACCCTACTTATATCTTCTTCTTGACGTTGTTGTATGTCAACATTACTTAATATGGTGTAATTTTGCTGCAATCATGAGAAAGCTAAAGTATCAGTTAAAGTAGCAATAAGATACGCCAAAAACATGAAATTAGAGAATTCATCATCACTATTACCCTCATCTGTGTAAGCCTTTTCTCACCAAAAAATAATAATAATGTTGTCAACTACTGCACCAGTTTTCATGTATTATTTAACAAAGGTTTTCTTAAGGATGTCAACATGGCATCAACCCTCTCTTAAATAAGTCCTAATTACTGCCAAACTTTCACCATGGAAATTGGTTTCCACAGATAGCCATAGCCCCGAAAAACTGGTTAGCATCATCCAAATTTATCGTAGGTCTGGGAAAGCCCAGAAGAAATGGGAAGAAAGATAGCCTTTCCATGTAGAGAAGTAAATTCAACCTGACACAAATGAGGCCAAGAGACTGAAAACAGCATTCCCACTAAAATTAGCAAATTCAGTTCAATGGTTAAATTCCTCAACGTTAAAATACCCTCATTAATAAGTTATGTCCTTGTACTTTTCAGAAGGTGCTAGACATAGAACACACTGCAACCATGCCAATACCAAATATATAAATCATACAACTTCAACCAAGCAAAGTGGCACGCGATGAACATGTCTCTAGATATCCATCTTTGAAAGCTACTCTAGCAATGGTACTCTAATTCCTCAGGCTTCTAGCTTTAAATGCTCTACAGCCTATAAAACTCAGAAATTGGGGTTGGATATATACAGCATAAGGTTGTGTTTTCCATGCAGGTAGGATTGGCCATGGAGAACAAAGATGCATAAGAGAATGGGTAAAGAACTAGCCAATGCTATAATTTGGTGCCAAACTCCTGCCAAGGAACGTAGGCACAGGAGCTTGCCATTGATTTCAGAAGGCTAGTTGGCTTTGGATATCTGCTTCAATGTTTAAAAAAAGCGGAAGCGCAAGGCAAAACGTTAGACCCTTTAGTGAAGCATGAGGCGTAAGACTCATTAGTTTTAGTATTTTAATTTTAAAGTTTGTAAAAAATTATGAACATATTATATAGAGTGGTATAATAATGTACAAATAGAAACATTCATGATTAGTACATAAGAGTTAAATATGTGAAGTATAGATGCAAACCATAATAAACTAAGCTACATGCATAACTTATATATCTTATTTTAACTCATGTGGTCATATTGAAGATACATAGGGGCATTTTGATGTTAGTCAAGAATCTTTTTATATCCTCCTATCTTGTCTAAAGCATGTACTTCAAAAGAGAACCGATTTATGAAGCGCGAAGTGCGCACTTTAGTTATGCTTTAAGCAATGAGGCATAAACTTCAAGGGATAAATAGCTTTTCTCTTGAGTTTCTAAGTGCTGATCATTCAAACAGCTTTGAAGCGAGTTTCAAAAAAGCTTTTTCAAACATTGATCTGCTTTATCCATATGCAATTTTAACCCCATGAAACAAAAGAAACTGAAGAGAATAAATTGAACTTTTTTCCATTTCAATTGTTTTCAAAATACGAGGCTCAACCAAGGACATAGCCCATTTTACATTTGATTTGCTCCAATTGGGAGACTTAGTAATTTGGAGAATAATAACTAAAGTACAATTTCTAAACTACTCCTATACTATTATACTTAAAGTTGTGGGGTCCTTCCACTTGGATCGCTATTAAATTTGATAAGTCATCAAGAAACCCGCAATCATCGTGTATAGTAGTGTAGGAGTAGTTTGGAAAAGTGTAGTCTAGCTATCACTACTCTAGTACTTTAGCTTTGCCATTTGCCAATTCAGAGAATTGGCATTCTATCTTTGAACTTTGCCAATTTAGGGACTTGGATGCCTATTGTTGAGTTTTATTTTAAGGTTATATCGGTCCATGAATTTATTTAAATTTTTCAATAGAGAGAAGACTTTTCCAATAGAAAGTGGTTTTTTGTGGATTTCTGATATCGAGAGGATTTTCACATGAAAAATAAATGTCATGGCTTTTTCTAACAGGTAGATGACTCTGCCAGATGCAATGTTTTGTGGATTCTTGATGTGGAGAGGACTTTCACATGAAAAAGAAAGATTTGATGGATTTTTTGAACAGATACAGGACCTTTTTACCAGATAGCAATTTATGGGTTTTTGTACTTAAAGTTTCAGTTTGATGACGTGGAGATCGACAGAACTGAACTTTGAATGTTATTTGTGCTTCTATTTCTAATTTAATGCCTTTGAGGTTGCACAAATAAATTCTAAATTTTCTTTAGTGATGCATTTCTTTCCTAGTCTAGTTACTTAGGGGTTGCACTATATTTTTGGATTTGATTAGAGGACATATAGGTACACACTCAGATTTCATTTAGTTTAAGGACATTCCATTCATGAATTTACTTTAAAGTCATTCTGGCCCATGAATATATTTTAAGGACCTTCCGGTCAGTGAATTTCTTTTCGTCATTAGGTTAAGTACGTTTCGATTTATGATTCAGTTTAGCATTTATGTTTTAGGAAATTTTGGTCGAAAATTCAATTTTCGCTCAGAGACATTTTCACCCATCAATCTATTATAAGGATATTTTGATC
Source organism: Asparagus racemosus (assembly GCA_037177215.1). NCBI lineage: Eukaryota > Viridiplantae > Streptophyta > Magnoliopsida > Asparagales > Asparagaceae > Asparagus > Asparagus racemosus. The sequence continues at coordinate 4,845,317 of JBAKGM010000081.1, read as the reverse complement.
TGTCAGTTTATTTTAAGAATATTCCAGTCTATTAATTTATTTTAGGGTAAATTGCAGTTGACCCCTCATTTATACCTTAATAATACTTATCACCCCTCAACTATTTTAGTAGCACGTAATACCCTTGGACTCAAAAAGGAGACGGTGGTTAACTACAATTTAAACACTTCTAACTTGACTCTTCAGCTCTAATCTGTATACTACCAGTTACCTGTTAGATAAAACCAAATAAAACCTTCCCTTTGTGTCGTAACGGCATCTAAATCAATATCTGGGACTTGAGCTCTCATAAAATTAGTCACAAAGATTCAATCATAGTGAATTAAGTATCGTACAAAATTTGTTTTAAAAAAAAGATAGCACAATCACTAGCCATATATGTTCACATAAAGTACAAACCAAGCCATGAAATAAGAGCATCTACAAGCTTTTATCCCAAAGTTTTAGGATCGACTATACGAACCATATTCTTCCATACAGTTCTATTATGAGTATCAACTATGTTAAGTTAACTATTATCATGTCCTTCTCAAATGCTTCCAACCAAGTTCTTTGAGATCTACCAATAGTTCTCTTTGCCACTATTTAGTGGCCTTCGTTGTACACGACCCAACCATCTCAATCAATTCTCTCATTTTATCCTCAACGGCAGCAATATCAAACTTCCTACGAAAGCATCATTTCTTATGCTATCTGTTAGCGTCAATCTGCTTATCCGCACAGCCATCGCAACATTCTTATTTCTGCTACCGTCATTTTCTGCACATGTTGTTTTTTAGTTAACCTAGCATTCTAATCCATAAAGCATTGTGCGTCTTATAGATGTCCTATAGAATATCCCCTTTAATCCCATGGCATGCAATGAAAACAGAATTCATAAAAACCAACTTATAATCTCAGTCCCGTAACACATTCTCATGATTACAAGGGCAAGTTCATGCACCTTCTCTAGAAAGAACGGAACTTTAAAAATAAACTGGCATCCGGACATACTCGCCATCCTAAGTACTAATAAAGCCTTGAATTTGGGATATCTACCGCCAGGATGTGGTCGTGAACGATGCCAATTTGTCCTTAAATTAAAATGTATATACATATATCTATTTAATGAGCACCAAGTCTCATGCCTATATCAATTACCAATCGAATTACATTTGGCTAACTCATTCAATCCAAAGCAATCAATCCAACACCCAACAAATTCACCTCAACCCGTCAAAAAACCCCAAGAAAAGATCCAATCTTATCAACCAAAATCACCTGCTGCCGATGCGAGGTGATGTCATCCGAATCATCAGAATCGTTATCAACGAAATCGTAGTCCCCATCTCCATCATCGCTCCCCATCCCAGTCTCGCCGCTGTAGAAATCGTCGTCCACCGACTCGAGGTCGTTGGCGTCGTGCATGTCCTCCTCCGAATCCATCCCCCCCTTTCCCCCAATCCAAGTCCAGAACCTCCGAATTGGGGAAGAATTGGAGAGATCGGAGCCCCAATTTGAAGGATTAGGGTTCGATTTGCGAGAGAAACTTGAGGAAAAGGGCGATTTTAAGGGGAGAGAGATAGAGAGAATCTACGGATTTTTTTTTTTAAGGGGTTGGGTGTAATTTTTAACGGAGGGATGTGCGCAGAAATGGAGGGGAAAATACAAAGGAATGGAAGTGGCAGGGGCAGAACGGGGAAAAGGGTGATAGGTTCACTCCGTATTTTTTGTTACGTGCACTTCGGGTCGTCTGTTTTTGTTTGTCACTCTCTGCGATCCGGTGAAGGACGTGTCGGTCGATGGGGGGAGAATCTGAGATGCAAATGGAAGGAACACGGATATGAATGTGGATTAGATTTTGGTAATCAAAGCTCATAGTCTATATTAGTCAAAATTAAATATGGATAAGCATAGTACTGGGCGAAGTTTTTTGCTGCATTTTCCAAACTTTTTTTGCTATTCATGCGGAATATGTAGCTCTCTGTGAAGCATTGAAGTTTGCATGTGAAGCCGGATTCGGAGGGTGATTGTGGAGGAAGATGTCGCCTAAGTAGTAGCTGATGTTAAGGGAAATGCAGAGGGACGTGATATGCTTAGCTATTTAGTTTTGATACGGTGCGGCGAACTGGAAATATAGTGGCGCATAAGCTTGCTTGAAAGGCTAGTATGTTCTCGGTGACCAAATATGACTTGAAGATCCTCTAAATTTTATTGTTAGTACTTTACATTTTAATTCTGACGACACGTAAGCTCCGCCTCAATGTAGTTAAAAAATGTAAGAGCAAGCATATAAAAATATTAGAATAATGTATAATATTCTTTATAAAAATATGGTAAATTTCACAAAACCCCATAAGTTATATCAAGGTAGAAATAAGTTGGGAATAAACTTTTAAAAGAATACAAGTTTCAAACATTGCCCCAGTATGCAAGTTTAGCATCAGAATCTATCGGGAAGCATAAATAGCAAATATATATATGGAGATAATAAGAGATGCACGTGGCTTTGTGGTTTACAAATTTACCCTTAAATGAAATATTGTGAAAATAGTTGTAGAAATATAGAAAACTGCCTCTGAGAAACTTTCTGTACAGATAATGGTGTTTTGGGAAGGCTTATTTTTTTAAGCTTATAAGTTATGCTGGATTTTAATGGTTTTTAACTTTTATGGTAAAAATATTATAAAACTTGTTTGGGTAGTATAGTAATCTATTTGGTCAAACCTAGCTTATTTAGATGAGCTTATAAGTTAGTATTTCAAAATTTGAAGTATACCAGCTTTTTTAAATGCAACTTATAAGCTAACTTATTTTGTATTTTACCAAATAAGTAGAAATTTTAAAAAACTAGCTTAAAGCTAGTTTGACCACACAAAAAGAAAAGCCGCCCCAAACACCCTCTCATAATATTTGTGGACTTTGAAAGAATTACTAACTGCCCAATTCGTTCTATGTCCAATTTTCTTGTAAGCTTGCTTTCAGGCCCAACTCGTTTGCTGGCCCAATTCTAAATAGCCTAAATTGAGAGTTATAGTCGAACAAACGCCTCCTATCTTTCATTCAAGAGAATATAATGATCCTAAAAAGTTTATATTTTAACAAGTATTAGGCCTATCCTAACACAGATTGTCTTGATTTATTTGATTTATATATGTTAGTTTATATGTTCTTTGAATACGTTAGACTCCCCTAGTGTAATAAATCAGATTATTAATTTTATTTCTATGAAGATTATAACTTACAAATCACTATTATCTAATATATTGAGTGCTCATGAAGGAAGAAATAATGAGTAAATTCTTTTGCTATGTCATGAAAATAAAAGTATATCATTTTTTTATCATTTAAAATGGATAGTTTGAGTGGTAGAGTTTTTCCTAGATAAACTAAAATCTTAATATTTCAATTCAAAATTAGATAACTTAACCATCAATCCCTCCTTTACAAATCAAAATAATATTTGTGATTTCTAAGAACTAAAAAAGAGAATATAGGATAATATTTGATATTTTGTAAAAGGAGACTTGACTAAAAAAAAAACCAACGCAACTTTTGGTTCCCTATGGGAAAGGGACTGGGATTTTAACATCTCGAGATTTTATTCAAGTCTCATGTTTGGTTTCTCGGTGATTGGTACACATATGAGATTAACACCTCCTTCTATTCCCTAAAATGGTAGTAGTGAATTCCACTAACCCCTAGCATTAAGGACACATGACTTCTCATGACCATTATACCCTCTCACTTTATGCTTTCCCCACACCAAGGATATATCATAATACAATAATATAGCATCTTAAATTAGGGTGGGTGTCGTTTGTAAATTTTAAAACTTTCAGGGTATATTTGAACTTTTTGAAACTATTAGGGGTTCTTGTAATTTTTTGAAGTTTTTAGGGTTGTTTGCATTTCAAAACTTTCAAGGAGGTGGTTGTAAAGTTTTCAAGGAGGCTATTTTGTAAACTTTTTATAGGGTCATTTGTAAGTT
>JBAKGM010000081.1:4810576-4828710 GCA_037177215.1 Asparagus racemosus | reverse complement strand
CCCCCCCCCCCCCCCCCATACGTGAGGTTGGGAAAGAGTTTCACAATTTATGTGACCATGTCGACAAAAAATGACGACATCTCATTTTCAAACGTCCCAAGGTGTGGAATTGGTTTTCATCAACTTGCGTGATATATTTTTTACTACTAACTTTCCACAATTATTGTTAGATGAACCTATAACGTGTAACAACATGATAAGCACTGGATTGCCATGTATTTCTTCATGATAGTTGTGATCCAAATGAATATACCTAATATCATATCTCCCATACATTTTAATATGATGATTGCCTAAAAAATTGACTTGAATAAATAATTTGCTATATTTTTAAAGTCAAGGTCATAAGCTAATATTGAATCTAGAACTTGTATAACTAAACCGCTCACCTGATTAGTGAGACGAGTCCCATTGAACATGTAGAATATAATTATTTTCGTTGATTCGGACAACATAACCATATAGCGTAAATTGTAATCTCCTAAAGGAAGAAGGAAAATATTCAAATTTCTGTCATTACTATACAGTGTTTATCATAAATTAATAGGCTAAACAATTAATTAAGCAAGACATCTCAAATTCATTTTTCAACCTCTAAACTTTTCAAATCAAATCAAATTAACTCAAACGAATGATATGTGGAAAGTTTAAAGTCCTTTGCGCTACTCAAAAACTCAAAATTAATGGTCAAGATTGAGGATTATAAAAGTTTTTTTATACTTTAACACGATTCAAATATATGTATGGAATGTATATTACACATGGCCTCACTAATTACTTATCATAATCTTTGAGTTATATTTGAATTAAAAAGCTAGATTAGCTATAGTGTGCAAAGGAAGGAGGAAGCAACAATAGCCATAACAATTATGAAAACCTAATTTACACTAGTATCAGTGCTCCAAAAAGTTCGGTGGCTGGTCATGCTACATTTGGTCAGAGATTCACACTTCCAGCAGACATAATTATTAAGTGCCTTGGATTAATTGTCACTCTAAGTATGGATCCAAAACATAATTTGGTTTTGGCATCTATAACTGGGGTTCATGCTGTCTCTTGCTGTCTTAACCTTTCGCTAATGGTGGGGATACCACTATCTCATCCTTAATTTACGCAAGAGATCATATTAATAAGGGTAAATTTTACAAAAGTATATATCGTGCATTTTGGAGTGTTTTTCCACAGAATTTTGGTGGGTACTGCATCTTTTATCGGAGAAAACTTTCATGAATTTGCAAAACTGTGGAAAAATATCATGAACTATTGAAAATTTTTACTGGTTGTGTAAATATTTTTGATGAAAGATGGTGTCGGGGCACGAGTGAAAATTGTCCAAAACGTGGGACATGTTTACCCTAACTTCTAATAATGTGTATGATAGATTAATTAAGAGTTTATGACAATTTTCTTTGGCACTTTTGTGGGGAACCCACCAAAGTATAACATGACAGTTTCTGAAATGTATCTCAGTAATAATGGGAAAAAATTCATCTAGAAAAACCCTTTATGTCGCTATATTTACCGAAAATTAAATTACCATACGTGCCTATGGCTAGCTCAATGTAGAGTGTCACGTACATAAGTTAAAAAATTGGATTCATATAATTAGTTCTGTTCATCCTAAACACTATTATGGAGGTAAGAACAAAACTGCCTGATTTTCTCTCATTATGTTTATTTTCCAAGACTCCAGAATTGCTTTATTGCCATTATCATCATCTTAGCATTATAAGGAAAAGAGCGAGGGAAAAGAATATGCTTAAACTCCTAAGCTAGTTAAGGAAATGGAGTGGATGTCATTATTATAGTTCATCTTTTATACTTTTTGTGTGATCAGTTTGGGGCATAATATGACACAAGACTATCTAATTCCTGCTAACCGCAACATTAGCATAATATGCCCACTTCACAATCCAGACACCCACTTTAAAAAAGTAGAGGAAAAGAAACAATTAAAATATATAAAGGAACTTCACTTGATTATAACTTCCTTTTTTTTAAAGTTGTTAATTTCTTTTTTTTTTTTTTTTAATTAGCTGATAATTTAGTTAACCAAGTTGTGCACGGGACTTTTCATAGTCTATAACATTATGAGAGTGTTTGAGAAGCTTATTTTTTGTAAAAGTAGTTTTTCATAGTCTACCCTTCTAAACGTGCGAACCACAATTTCCATGAGAAAATATAAATTTGTTTAATTTATCCACCCATTTAAAATTGTGATAAATGCTGTTAGGATTTTGGGAAAATGTCGAAAGTTTGAAGAGGATTTTCTGAGAATCCCGAAACTTAGGGGGGTTATGTGATATTTTAAATGTTAAGGGAGAATGTCTAAGAAATGCGCAAGCTTAACGGGGGTTTTATGGACTTACCCCATATTGAATTGGTAATCATTGAATTGGTTGTCCGCATCATCTTTTGTCTCGTTAGGCAACTTCTCCAGTTGAATGCGACTCCACGCGTCTGGTTACTTGTCGTCCACGTCATTTATCTTTTAGTGGGCCCGGTTGTACACTTCATTATTACCCCCCCATATCAATATCGGTCATTTTTGCATATGAAATCACAAAACGAAGTAATAACCCCCTGCACTATGAAACTTTGGCAACGCCCTTCTAAACTTTGAGGGTTTCACACTACCCCCTAAAATTTGAAAATTCCAGAAACTAAAATACTCTAAAAAAAAAAAAAAAAAGAACCTCCACAAAGCATGACAAATGGTCAAAATGGTTTATAAGATGCTTGATAATTGACTTATTTTGGCTTAAAATCTAACTTAATTTTTGGTAGATTATAAGTCATGAGGTTTGAACAAGTAAAAGATAAATATACCCCTTGTGATTTCATAAAATATAAAGTATCAATTTAATAACTCACAACTAATCTCATGTTTTTTTTTCTCAGTTTGACGATAAAGATTGATTATAATCCACCTATTTGCTAATCACTCTACCATTAAAAATAAATTATAATTCACTAAATTTATTTTAAAGACACTCTATATTATAGTCCACTTAGATTACAATCCAAGCGGGTTATGATCTTAAACCGCAACAGAGCACCTTTCATTTGTTTTCCATTTTCCTCCATTCCTTTTTCCAAATAAAAACAAGAACAAAAGTTACCAAAAAATTCAGGTGGTGAAATTTTTTGAAAGTCTAGAGTACTTTTATGAAATTCCCTAAAACATAGGGGACATGGTATCTAATTTTCAAATTTCTCGAGGGTCTGAGGAAATCATCCCAAATCGGAGGTAGTGATGTGATATTTACCCTCCATACACATTCATAGCACGTGATGCCATGTCATCATCCATTCTCACATACGATGGTCCCCACTTCTCTCTCCATCTTCTCGTATAAAAGCCCCTCTTCCCCCTCGTAAAGAAACTCCCCCCAAAACCAGATCTAAAAGAAAAGAAATTAAAAAAAAAAAAAAAAGAAAGAAAAATCCAATGGAAGAAATCTCCGCCATCTCAAACCCTAACCCTAATTTCTCCAAAAAGAATCAGAAACTACAGTCTCAACAAAAGGACTTCGAATCACCGCCGTGGCCACGGCGGAGCGGCGGCGGCGTGATGCTGGAGGGATACGTGGAAACCTCCGACGGCGGCGGCGATCAGGGATCCGACGGCGGAGATTCCGTCGGGAGGACGAAGAGCCTGACTGACGAGGATCTGGAGGAGTTGAAGGGCTGCTTGGATCTAGGGTTTGGTTTCAGTTACGAGGAGATCCCTGAGCTTTGTAATACTTTGCCGGCGTTAGAATTGTGTTACTCAATGAGCCAGAGGTATATGGACGAGCTGCAGCAGCGGACGGCGGTGGATGAGGAGGCGGCCGAGGCGAGCTCCGGCGCTCCGATTGCTAATTGGAAGATCTCGAGTCCCGGTGAGATTTCGAACCTTATTGTTATTTTTAGTGTTTTGGATTGAAAATTGAAGTAAAAATGTTTTTTTTTTTTAATGCAATAGAAAGTTTCTAATATTAAGTTTGACAGCTAATTCTCTCAAGAGGAACATTTTTTGCAAGCTTATAGCGCAGTAGATTACAATTTAAATTTGTATAGAAGCTTTAGTTGAGATCTGAAGGATTTTTATTACTGTATAATTTTGTTAATATTTTTGCTGAAGGAGTTAAAGGCTGATTGTGTGTGAAACTGGGATGACCTTTTCTTTTTCCATCATAATCTGTTTGTTGTAATTTTAGATTTTGAAATGTGATATAAGTGAAAGCTTTAAACTTTTACTGCTTCATTTATATTGAAAGTACTAATGGGATCAAGAAGTTCTTTGAATTCTTTGTTTAAAACATAAAATTGTTGGCTTCAATTTTGTCTCACTTCTAACATGTTTTTAATGAAATGTTTTATTGTTTCTGTGAGAAACTAAACCAGCTAATCTATGCTAAGGAAAAAAAGATGTGCATGTTTGCTTTATGTCAGGCGTTAATTCCCCCCCTCTCTTCTTCTCTTTTTTAATTTTGTGTTTATAAAGAGCAAAGTAGGGAGTTTATTTGTAACCATTAACATATTTGTTGTTAGCCTATGATATACTATGCTTTTGGGACACTTGTTGCCAATTGAAGTTGGATTGTAATAATTCCTTACTTTCATCTGGGAAAACTATACCTGTGTGAGGAGCAATATTCTGTTTCCTTGATAGAATTTTAGTGGGATTTATGTAGCAGAAGAATTATTGAGCAGAGATAGTTCTCTGAGGAATTTTATCTCTTGTATGTTACTGGCTTAAGATGGATTCCACGGTGCTTGACAACAACTTTTATCTAACTTTGCCCTCAAACTTGTGATCTTCTTTATATTGTTTACAGGTTGCCATATCCTGTCTAATGATTGATCGCTTGCGTTTTTTACTTCCAAATATCTTCGACTTATATGTTTTGAACTTCCAAATATGGCCTTCATGTTATTGTTGATAGCAAGCTCGATAAACCAATATAACATCTCGTGAAATTTGCGTTTTTGCCTTTTATATAGTTCACTAGGACATTATTATTAGACCTACTGGTCTGAATCAACTTATCTACAAGCTGTATGCCCTTTTCAGAGAGTCGTACTTATACAAATTCTCCAACTGAATCATCTCTATCAGAGTCTACCCTTACAAGTTATGTTTCAGCATCAATTTAATTGGTTTCATCTTTTATTTCGGCTATCCACTATATCAAGGTTTAATTGACCTTAAATGATCAAAGGCATAATTTCACCCAAATTACTTTTCAAAAGTGTACTATGTGCATTGTTGCTTTGCTTTAAATTTGCCTAAAGGGAAATCACCTAATCTTTCACTAGTATCTTCTACAACCTATATCTCTCCTGTTTGCTCTGAATTGAGAAAAGTTTTTTTTGCCAGTCCTTGTGGAAACTTTCTCCTCAAAGATTCATGTCTCTAACCAGATGCTTTTATATACAGGGGACCATCCCGAGGAAGTTAAAGCAAGGCTGAAATATTGGGCTCAAGCTGTGGCATGCACTGTTAGATTATGTAGCTGAGGTAGCTTCTTCCATTCATCAACAACTTACCTGAAGAATTTATCCAAGAGAATCGAACACTGCACTGGATTTCAACTTTTGTTGAACGAATTCTCTACTAATGCCTCAAGGACCTTGAGATGCGGAATTTTTGCTGGATAAGACTGGCCGGAATCTAACGTCAATTGTAGAAATGGAGAAAGATTCATCAGAATTGCTCGGTGGCTCTGAGACTGGACTAATGTGAGATGTGTAGCTTGCATTGTTAACTATATACGAGTATGATTATATTGTTTCGACATGAGCGAATAGATGTATTTGTTCAAATAATAATAATAATAATAAATAATAATAATAATAATAAATTGTTTTCATTTGCCTTCTTTTTGACATGTTAACTGTTTATAAGTATTTTCATGGTGATTGCTATGTTTTGTTTCTGGTCACAACTGAGTAAATTGTCCCAACATTTTGTGGTGGTGGAAATATGGTCCTATTTCTCTACATTATTCCAAGCCAACACATTTCAAAGTTAGCTGAATAAGGGATAATGCAGAGGTATAAAAACACTCAGATTATATGTTTAGTGAGAAACTTAATAAAAAAACAAAGTAGATACATGAGCTTCAAGAGCTTTATTTGGAGCAAAATGCTAACTAATTGCGGTTAGTGTTTTGTACGTAGCAATTGGGGTGGGTGTGGTCCAGATAACACCATTCTATCTCCTAGCATAAAAATTCAAATGAATACTTTTCATATTTTGGGATTGTCTTCATTATGGATCATTTATTTATTATTTGTCTTCATCCTTACGTACAAAACACTAACCGCAATTAGTTAGCATCAATTTCTCTAGCATTACTGTCTTATAATAATAATGTGCCATTATTAAAAGAGTAGGAAAAGAGTAGGAAATGTAAGAAATATTAGCAAAATCTTCTGTTGACATGTACCGAGTTTAATTTGGTCCTCTAGTCCTGATATGCCAAAAATTGACAGGCAACTGTTGAGATTCTCTTTCACATTAGAAAACAAAAGCAACTGCCACTTAATTACTAATTAGAAATTTAGAAGCTTTGCGTATTAAAACAATAAAATAACCATAATTATTTGTGTATTTTGACCGACTCAAACAACCTCGTAAGTATAATAGCACAGCCATTACTGCAACAGTCCCAACATCGGTTACAGAACCCCACACTTCCTAAAATATGAACCTTTGAACTTCTACTCTCTCTTCCTCATTAAATACGGATGTAGGTCAAATAACCGGTACTATCAAATATGTGAATAGTAACAGATTTGTAGGTTATGAACTTGAATTGAAAGATGAGTTTTTAAGGGATAAACATAAAAATTTTAAAAAAACCTCATCGAATTTGGGCATTTATTGAATAACCCCCATTAACTTTCAAACTATCACAAAACCCTCCTTGACTTTGGGGTTCTCAGAAACCCCCTTTAACTTTCAACATCTTCCAAAAGAATCCTTCAATGGTGTTAACCACATATTTTATGCGGGTGGGTAAAATTAAGTAAGGAGATATTTCTGCTAGTGAAAACCGAGGTTTACACTTTTAGGGTTTTATTTTAACAAAAATTAAAAGTTGAAGTGGGTTTCTTGACATTTTAATTAATTTAAAGACAGTTATTTGAGAAATCCTTCATGGTCCAAACGTCACTTTGATCAAGGTAGATCCACCACTGTCTAGAACTAGTAAATTTGTCCATGCTTACCCACTAAATTATCAAACTTAGAACCTATTTACCACCACCGATTCATTATGCGGTAGGTATTTTCAATAAAATTATGAGAAACAAGTAGTAGTTTAGTCGATAAACTTGGGAAAATAGTTTAGGGCGTAAACAGGCAACAAATTCAATACTTCAGAGGCTGCATATAAATACTAAAAATAGTTCAGATATAAGAAGAAGAGACAAATCTAATAGTTTAAGAGGTAAGTAAGAGCTGGGACCATAAATAGATAAAAGTTCTTCAATCATAATCCATACTCAACACATTTCAAAAACTAACATCTATTACTATTATTTAAGCGAAGTTTTTTTTTTGGTGTTCTTCCGCTGTATGAGTCACAATTCAATTAATTCTATGAAATGTCCTCCTCATTTACACATAGCTTAAGAATCATGAAAAGAATAAACTCATAAAACTCAAAAACTACCATTATATATGCACGCAGAGCGTGCACAAGAAATAATAGTTCGAATAAACCGCTTACACCCAAAATATAAAAGGAAAACTATTGAAGAATATTAGAGTATACAACCTTCTTTAACTGAAACCGCTCTCCTTGTTTACGTTACGGGTCCGGGTCCACTAAGTTACTGTTACGCGGGTTAGGGGCTTGCCCTTAATTCTCCAAGGCCCTATTATTTGAACGCGCTGACGCTGTCTAGAAAACCAAAATTGAAGAACTTTCGTCTCTCCGGCGGATTTCCCTTGAAGGTTCTCTCTTAATTCAGCCCCAAACATTAGGGTTTTTTAAATTCTCTGTTATTTCTAACTAAATTAAACTCCTTTTTGCCTTGATTTGTTTGCTTCCATCTCAGTTCATAAATGTTCGAACCGTTTTCTAATTTTCTCCGATTTTAATGAACTTTTCATTCCTCATTATTTTAGTCCGAGCTTCTTCAAATAGTTAAAAATGTATTCTTTCCACCTAATTTTGGGATTATTTATGGATCTGAGCATTTTACCTAAAATTTAAATTACTGAAAATTTGCACATTTTGCAGCACAAAAGCGTAAGCTTAGATTTGATTAGGCTACTTTTACACCGGTTTTCCAATAAAGCTGAGTTCTTTCTTGTATTCACTACAGTATGTAGGTTGTAGCGCCGATAGTTGTTTGTTTTTATTGATACCTCACCCCTCTTTCCACAGGTAAATCATGGCGTCTTCAAGCGACGAGGAGGTGCTCGACCCACAATCCGTGACGGACATTTATTACGTAGATGACACGGAGAACAGTGTTGATGATATGGAGAACGATGCTGATCCAATTTGTGCCATTTGTGACGACGGCGGTCAAATTATGCAGTATGTTCTGTTTGTGTGTTGATTCTTTCTCGCTCGTAGCTGCTAATGGTACATGCACGCGCGCGCACACACACACACACTCAGACATGACATTTCAGAACAATGTTCAAACTCATGTATCTCATAACACAGTCATAGTGCAAAGTAGCGCGCACCTAATGTTTACGGTTCGAATGGTGTAAGGAATGACAGAGATATTTGAGAAGAATTAGGATAAGGAATGTCCAGATGGCAAATGGTCTAAGGAATGCGTAAATGTTTCTGCAAGAAAACACCATTGTCCGTACCCAACAAACTTGAATAAGATATGGATCGACAAGAATCATATATATAGAGAGGAATAGGATACGAGAGAAATGGATAGAATTGAAGAAGTCAAGGTTATGCGATACAAGGACTACTTAGACCTATGTTTGAAAAGGCTTTTTAGACACTCGTTTTGAAACTCGCTTCGCAACTTTTTGAAGGGTAAACGCTTCAAAATTCAAGAGTGAAGCTATTTATCTCTTGAAGCGTAGGCATCATTGCTTAAAGCATATTTGGAGTGTGCGCTTCGTGCTTCATAAAGCACTTTTCTTTTGAAGCGCACGCTTCAGACAAGATAGAAGGATATAAAAGGATTTTTAACTGACATTAAAATGCCCCTATATCTTTTCAATATGACTATGTGAGTATAAATAAAATAAATGTCTTATGCATGTAGCTTAGTTTATTATGATTCATTTCTATACTTCACATATTTAATTTTTATTTACTAATCAGGACAAGAATGCATATATTGTAAATTATTATACCACTACATAATATATGTAAATATTTTTTACAAATTAAAAATTAAAATACTTAAACTCATGAAGCTTACGCCTCATGCTTTGAAGCTTGCGCCTCGCTTCATCAAGGGTCTAGCACTTCGCCTTGCACTTTTGCTTTTTTAAACATTGACTTAAACAACAAAATTTCTCACGTCAGAGCCCATCATGTGAACATATCTAAAAAAAACTAAGGTTGGATCTCTGGGTCCTCAAAATTGGTCTCAGATCTACTATAATTTTCAAAACAATTTCAACGCCTTCCGATATCAGTATATGGATCCAGATGTTTTACTTATACCATATACCAAAGTTTAAAAATATATGCATATCAGTATCCACATCCTACGCGCGTGTCTGTGTGTATTCGTGTATGCATCTTGTTGGATAGAGATGGATAGAGATGCAGGTATATATACATGAATGCCCATATCCTCTAGCATTCCTAGCTATAATACTAGGTTCCCTGTGCTTTCAAAAGATATGTTTAAAGGGTTTGGTTGTTGCAGTATCCAGATTTAGCAGGGTGATAAGTAGGGAAGATGCATCTGCTGCATTCAGAGAAATGGAAGTCCACATTTATAAGTCGATAGGTCACTATTTCATGTTGAGATGAAAGGTTGAAATTTGAGGTTTTTATTGGATCCAGTTAATAATATAGGCAAATATATAAGAGGGGGGAAGTTGGCCAGTGGCACAGGAGGAAGATTTTCCATGCCGTCTACTTCCTGATTGACACCTCTATTAATTTCTACTATCTAGACCCTTATAAAGCAATATAGGCGTCTATTATCAGCTAGAAGAATGCAGTGCATTATTTTACCGCGTGGCTCTTCCACCTTTAGGGTGTATATTTGTCCTAAAGTATTAAACGCATCTACCTGGCAAAATATTAATCTTCATGCTCTTTTAACATATGAATTTGGCAGACTGTACTGGGTATAAATTTTTAATATTTCCATCGTGTTGACTGTTGACATAATTATATTTTTAATACAGTTGTGAGGGGAGATGCAGGAGATCCTTCCATGCAACCATTTGCAGATGGCATAGAATCAGGTTGTAACTCTCTTGGCTTAACCGAAGCTCAAATTCAGGTATTCTATGGGGAATGAAATAATAATGTGTAACAGCTCCAATTGCATGATCAATATTTCCTAGCAGTCTCATCTCTGTACTGTAAACTTGGTTCTATGTAGGCCATTGACAGCTTTTTGTGCAAAAATTGTGAGTATAATCAACATCAGTGTTTTGTCTGTGGGAGTCTATGATCCTCTGATATGTCGGCTGGTGCACAGGTATAGTATTACTCAAATGTCGTCAAAAGTGTCTTTGTTATTAGCTACTTTATATATTCGTACCTTATTATTTTATCAGCTTTTTATCAACTTATTTACTTTCAATCTTTTTCAATTATACCTTTTAATCGACATGCCTAAATTTTAAGGTGAATTTTTTAGGTCTTCCCCTGCATTGATGCAACTTGTGGTCACTTCTACCACGCAAAATGTGTAGCCGACTTACTGTTTCCGGAGAATGAAATGGAAGCAATAGAGTGTGAGTTAAAGATTGCTCCTGGGGAATCATTTACATGCCCTGCTCATAAATGTCATGTTTGTAACCAAGAAGAAAACAAAGAGGTCGCCGAGTTGCAGTTTGCAGTGTGCCGGCGTTGCCCTATGTCATATCACAGGCAGTGTTTGCCCGGGTAATCTCAATGCCTTTACCAAGCAATTTTCTCTCATTTGATTTTTACGCATAACACTTTGGGTAGTGATAGTTATACTACAAGAGTTGTACTATTCTTGTACTATTGGACACAAAAAGTGGTAACCTGTTTTGTAAATTGCAAAGAGAAATTTTGAGTTTTTATGAATCATATTCATAGCTATTGCGTCTAGTTGTACCAGAGTAGTACAAACAGCTGTTGTAGTATATAGTTAGCATTTTCCTAACGTTTTTCCTCTGTTAACGTGTGTGATAATGCTCACGGGAATTGTCCTCGATGGTGCACGGGAAGAAGGAATTATACGAAGAGCATGGGAGTATCTGATTCCTGAGCGCATCTTGATATACTGCATGTATGCTCTGCCCTTTTGAATTCCTCTTGTTACTTTGCTTACCGTTTGTGTCAAACATTTACATTCACTTCTTATTCTAAATTTGTTGCTTCTTTTTGGTCGACAGGAGGCATGAGATTGATGGAAATCTTGGAACTCCTGGAAGAAATCACGTAATATATCCAGAAATTCCTGAAGGGAACTAGGCTGTGTATGTGGGGAAAAAAAAAGTTAAGGGAAGATTCTGTGTGTATGATTAGCACATCTTGTCAATATCGTTCTTTAATGCCTAAGTCAGTGTTACGAAGAGCAAGCAAGAGAACTTTAGGATTTCATGTTTATGTGTTATGGTGAATATTTTGACATTATCAGGGAGTATTTCGTCATGATTTTGAAGTTAGGAAATTGGTGCTATTACATTAGTAAAGGCGAACTTTAGCTCCACGTAGTTACCTTTTTCAAATGTGAATGTTGCCATGCTGATGTGATTGTTTGCGATTTTTCTCGCTCTTTTTTAATATTATTCCGGTGTTGGTGTTATGTTCTGAACTCTGATATCTTTATTATATCGTTTCTTGTTTAAGGGATAATTTGGAGATCATTCACTCCTATGGACGTGTATAAAAATAAATTTATTATAGGTCTAAACGTTTGTATCAGAATGCCTGTAGTATATTCCTTCGATTTGTGATGCTGCAGCTTAAGCTATTCTTTATCTTACTTTTTATCTTCTGTATGATGAACCTTGTTTCATTTCGAGACTCACGTGAAAATGGAAAAGCAATCTCCAAATTCAATGATCTGGTCCTCAACTAAGGACTATAGACAATCAATATTGTTGGGCTTATGTTATGGAAGTGTTAAGAACGAAATCATGTGTTTTCAGGGAGAGAAATAAATTAGTTACGCCGAAGCACGGTTGTAATTCTCTTGGGTTAATCTCATCAAAGCCCCTTGGACTTTGGGGTGTTCTGCATCACATCCCCCTAGGTAGCCGTACTTAGTGCAAAAATTGTAAAGAAGAGATCCTTTATAACTTTATCATTGATATGAAACTTGAACTTAAATAAATTCTCAAAATCTAAGTCTATATTTGTGATATCTAAAGCACCAAATTACATGTAAGCAAGTATTAACATGAAGGGTTTTTTTTATATTAGTCCCGCAAATCTTAGTATTTTCAAATTAGTTTCTGCGATCATAAAAATTTCTATTTGGTGCACTAACTCTTATATCTTACTACTGCTACTTAATCCTGGGAAATAATTTGAAATATCTGATGAAAATTGGTGGATCTAATAGCAATTTCAATGATTATTGAATATTTTAATGGACTAATATCAGCCTAAATTTAACATCTCTTTTGGCCCCATTCAATTGCGTGTTTTTTTATGCGAACATTTGAAAAAAAAACTTACAAAAGTTCATGGTTCACCCCTAACTAGGGGTGAGCATAGTTTGGTTCAAACCGAACAAACAGACTAAACTGGTCAAAATTTGAAAGTTCGGTTCGGTTTTGACTAGAGCTCGGGTCAGGTCAGGAAGAAGTTTTTTCAACCGAACCACCCGAGAATTGTATTACAATAAAACTCATTGATATAAATAACAATTGTAATTACTATCCGCACCCACTTAAACCCGACCCGTATAGTTCATGTAGAGTCGCTTCAATTCTAGGGCGTCTCATCATCTCTACCTCTATTCTCCATTTGTTTCCTTCTACTTTGGACCAATCCACTTTGGAGGCAAGAAATCTAAACTCTAATGTTGATTCTATGCAAGCTTTTGTTTATTTTCTCCCCCATTGATACACATAGTGCAAGAGGATCTTTGTATCAGACTTTTAATTTTACAGAAGTTATGCCCAACATCCAAATTACTGTATGTTTTTTATTTACTTTGTGTTGGTACCCCAAAAGGATTTTTTTTAATCTCTATGTAAAAATCAATGGGTGCCACCTCACATGCGAATTTAGGACTGAAAGAAGGTCTTAACCGATCTTCTCCAAGTATTTGGCACTCGGCCGACTACTACAGTACCGACCGACGCGAAAGGCGTTACTAGTCGTCCTGATACGGTAAGCAGACTCGCCGCTACAGTACATCAGACGGCTGCTACAGTACCAGCCCCGCACGAAAGGAGTTCCTAGCCGTCCTGCTACAGTGCGCCGACTTACTACTACAATGCCCTCGCCCGGCTGCTACAATATCGGTCGACGCGAAAGGCGTTACTAGTCGTTCTGCTACAGTAGGCTGACTCGACTGCTACGATGCCCTAAATATGAGTGCTGCAGTAACTTCCTGCTGTGATGGTCGGCCTTGAGCCCCGCGCCAACAACAAGGCAACATCACAATTAATGGCGATGTGCTGGCCACATGGCTTTTGTAACCACTCCCTATACCTCACATCAAATCAATGGTGGCTCTCTCAACATATAAGCTGCCATATGTAAAACTAACGCTAAAGTGACCAAATTGTCCCTCTCTCATTCCTACAAAGAGAGAAACTATTCTCAAAGCAAATGGACGCCATTTTTCTCTCCCCTTGCACTCTACAATTAAAAACACTTACTGTTCATCTTTTCCTCCACTCAGGCTCACTTACTGACTTGATCGTCGGAGGTACAACGGGGGAAATAAGCCCCGTCCTCTCACGAGCTTCTACCTGTGCCGGAAGGAAGAACAACCCAACTCAGAGCTAGATATTCGTGGAGAGAGCGGATCCGTGTTATCTTCAACCTCAAACCCATTTTGACAGTGCGATCTGAACATCAACACTTTGTTTGTCTAATTGAGCTCAATTTAATTCTTTATGTAAGCTATGGCAGGAATAAGATTTTGATTTCTCCATCTAATATGCGGTAGCATTTGATACTTCATGAATGTTTATAAACTGAAGTGAAGGAACTTCTTTCTTGATTAACAGATTAGAGGTGAAATTGGATTTGGATATAACGGTTTGGTTTTGAGTGATAGATAGTTCGTTTCAATTTGGCCAAAAATCGAACCGACTGACCCCTTGCACAACCCTACTGTTAACTTCATCAACATTTCTTTATTCTATAATTGAAGCATGAGATGATGTAACACTCAAAACTTTTTAAATAAAAGCCCCTCAAAAGTGAGTGAATTTTAATAAAAAAATAAAAAATAATTTTCCAAACTAAACAAAGAAACACTCAATTCAATAGCTACTATACAATTCACTTTGGACAAATTTTCGAAATAGACCTTTTTAGACTTTTATTTGTAAAATTGGACCTATTTGACTTTTATTTTCTAAATTTGACCCAGTTGCAGCCACATGGCTGAAACTGGGTCGATTTTGGTAAATAAAATTCGAAAACTTCACGGGATTTTAAATCCCGTGAAGTTTAATGGTTGATTATCAGCTCTAATGAAAAAAACCATGGCCCCAAACTTCATGGGATTTCAAATCCCGTGAAGTTTGGGCCAACAAAGAGCTCAACTCGAGCACTTTGTTAAGCTAAACCTGCAACTTCACGGAATTTTAAATCCCATGAAGTTTGGGTATATATACCCAACCACGGGCCTCCCCTCTCTCTTCATCTCATGCTCTCTCTCTTCGCGTTCTCTCTCTCTCTCTCTCTCCACCTGCACTCAGATCCCACTCACCAGTCACCGGTGATGTTCTCCAGTGCCGCCCCCGCCGGCTGACACCGCTCCCGCCGCCAACGTACTTTAGGGCTGAACCTCGCCGGAGTTCAAAATTAGGGCTTTCACAATATTTTGGTAAAATTTTTAACTTTTTTTATTTTTCTTCTAAATTATTACATATTCTCACTGTTTCATCGTAATAACTTGTTTAAGTTTAGATTTTGGATTATATTTTGAATTATTTAAGAATTATGTGAAGAAAAAAACCATTATTGTTATTTTTAAGTTAGATGGAAAATTATGTGACGAAAT
This sequence comes from Asparagus racemosus, assembly GCA_037177215.1. Classification (NCBI taxonomy): domain Eukaryota; kingdom Viridiplantae; phylum Streptophyta; class Magnoliopsida; order Asparagales; family Asparagaceae; genus Asparagus; species Asparagus racemosus. Next base: position 4,813,368 of record JBAKGM010000081.1, on the reverse strand, counting down.
TGATATTATGGGATTTAATCGTAATTCATTTTATAAAAATTAATGTATTATTTATCAATTTATGAATGTGTAAAAATTATGGAAAGATTAAAAATTGATATTAGGGGATTAAATTGTAAATACTATTATTATTATTATTCGTGTAATACTAGTTGATATGGAAATTTTTTCTCCTCAGAGGTAACGATGAACGATCGAATCGTAATTATTTGTTCGTATGATGGAAAGATTAACTATCTCAAGAATAATATGCCTGCATATGAAGGAGGTGTGATGAAACCGTTGTTCATGTCAAAATCATGTACTTTCGATGGATTGGTTAATGGTTTACACAAACTTATCTTAACCAATCCACGTGAGTATCATCTCAACGTGATTTACAATTATCCCGTTACGGGGAATAGAACAAGCGGCATTCAAATCTCAAGTGACTACAATATGGGTCTCCTCAGAATATTAAATGACGAGAAGCGTTCAGTGGAATTATTTATTGAAAAACATCAAAGAAATTTGGGCAAAGCGGTGAATCAGGACAGAGTCTATTCTCGCATGTTGGATGATCTTGAAGTTGACTCGACTGGCTTTTTGTCTCCGCAATGGGATATGGGATGGACACATGAACAATACTTGAGCGGTCCTTCCCCTGAGGGGACTTCAAGTGCCTTTAATGATAACACTCATCATCAAGATATAAGGCCTTCCACAGGAGTGATGCTAGAAGATGAGAATGCAAGTGTCGAATATAAGAATGATGACGAAGAGGATGGCTCTCAAATTAATAGCATGACGTGTTTGATTGATAGTGATGAAGGGAACAACCAATTAATTGACCGAGGCTATTCTAACAATGAGTATGTCGTATTAGAGGATCCACTGCCAAATGAACTTCATGGAGATGGCTGGATTGATGACTCCACAGTGAAAAATATTCATATTGGCACTACTGTAAATGATGATACACAAGACGACGACTTATCATTCAGAAAGGGCAATCTATTTGAAAGCAAGGAGAAATTGATTCATGCGCTTTATTTGTGGTCCATTAAAAAAATGTCAAGTTTAGGCAGACGAAAAGCAACGCAACAAGCTATAATGTAGTTTGTTTTTACCACAAAGATGGCGAGCAAGAAGATGTTGGTGGTCACCATGACGGAAATACAAAGTGTCCTTGGAAGCTTAATTCATGCTTGGGGGTAAGGGTAGGCGGGCAATTTAAAATAAGACACTACAACGGACTTCACACATGTAGCAATCCTCAATTAGAGATGAATCATAAACATGCACCCGCCTCTTTCATATATCGATTGATTATACCTAAACTAAGGAAAGATCTGGATCTAAGACCAAAGGATATTCGTATTTTAGTGCATAATGCGACCGGCTTGGACCTATCATACAACAAGTGTTGGAATGCTCGGAGGAAGGCGATGATAAAGATATTCGGAGATTTATATTGCTCCAGGTTTGGTCTTAGAATTCAAGGGGTGCATGACATTGCTTCATGTTTTGTCGTGGGAACGCATTCATATTGGACGACCTACTTTGCAGATACACCGTGATCTACAGGGTCAATTTCCTTTGAGATGCAGGTATAATTATTTGTGAATTTAAAACTATTTTTATTGTTTAATTTTATTCATATTGAATTCATTCTTATATATTCTTTATGCCAAATAGGTATAATGTGAGACACTCAAAATACAAAACCGCGACCATACACATAGAGTTTTACAGAAATGAGCTTGATTGCCTCCAACACCAATACGTAAATATAGATCTCAATTCATTATTTATATTTTAATTTTTCTGTAATGCTGATACAAGTTTTTTTTAATTTTCAGTTCAAGTGGATATCTATACCCTTGCACCTATTTGTAGAGATAGCGCTGCTTTGTGGAGAGCCAGAGTCCCATTGATATGCTGAGAGATTGTGGAGATGCATGTCCCAGATCGTGTGCTACGACAATTTCATCTTTCTCAGCATGTGCCAGATCCTGTTGAGCAAATTGATCACAGGCGACGGATGACATCTCATCGTACGGACTGAGCCATATTCCGTGCGGACTACATAAACAGGTGGAATAATGGGTGGAATTTCATACAGAATGAGATAAATCTAGCGGTTGGTTATACCGCGTATATGAGTTGGTATTAGAATATCACACGCAGATGGATAGGACGCGACCCACAACCAGCAGCTGGATGCGTACCACGCCCACCGACAGATAGTTACATCTTTAGTGCCATGATCGAGAGGGATTATGTAAGTTTTTAAACTAAATCAAAACGGCATTTCTTATTTTGTAATAATATTTTGCTAAACTGTGTATATATTGATTAAATTGCAGATCCACGCTTTTGATGAGATTGAGGCTGATATAAATGAGCATATTCATGAGATTCAGGATCAAACAGTGTTAGGGATCTTCAATAGGATCAGACAAAGAATAGCAAATGTGTTCCATAAGAATCACGTCGACGAGTTTGAAGGACGTGAGGACAGGTCACGCCGATTTGGTAGTGTACGCGCGAAGACGTAGGACGGGTCAAAGAGCGGTGCATGATTATGGAGCCGACATTTCTCATAGTGCGGCACGTGATGATGGAGCCGGTACATCTCAGTCTCATACACAACCAGATACTCAGATCATCGAGGCTCGTGAGTATGGACATCGGGAGCGAGGACGGGGGGAGAGTGAGGGGAAGGGGTAAGAGAGGGAGAGGAAGTAGGGGAGGACTTTTAGGATGTATGTGAATTTTACATTGTGATTCTGAATCTCAAGAATATATAT
>JBAKGM010000081.1:4787056-4802558 GCA_037177215.1 Asparagus racemosus | reverse complement strand
ATATATGTATGTATGTATGTATGTATGTGCGTGTGTGTGTGTTACCAAGCACAAAATTGGTGTTTGGTAGTGAGTTGACTCATTCTCAGCCACTTATTTAAACGGAGGGACCACATTCACATGGGTGCACATGGTGTATTTATGTCTTCAAGTATTAACATGATTTACCCAGGCAATTTTAACCTTCCCCTCTTAACTGAATTTTGGTCCTATACTGGATCATTTCCTTTTTGATTTCCGTTGTTTTACTGGCATAATTATATTTCTACTACAGTTGTGAGGGGCGATGCATGAGATCCTTCCATGCAACGAAAGAGGACGGCGAAGACACAGATTGTAAATCTCTTGGCTTATCAAGGGCCCAAGTTCAGGTATACTATGGGGAATGAAATAGTACTATGTAACATTTGGAATTTCATAATCAATTATACCATGCAGTCTCATCTTCGTACTGTAAACTTGGTTCTATGCAGGCCATGCAAACCTTTTTATGCAAAAGTTGCAAGTATAAACAACATCAGTGTTTTGTCTGTGGGAAACTAGGCTCGTCTGATAAGTTGGCTGGTGCAGAGGTAGTATTACCGTGAATATGTGTTTTCTTTTTCACCGTCTGTGGAATGTAATAGGAATTTTCATTATTTTGAAAGAACCAATCATTTCATTATTATCCAATAAAAAAGTGTGATGTTTTTTCTGTTTCTAGTATTTATATTTTTTAGAAATATTTCATATGATGTTTGTATTGTCTGTTCAAGTATATTCCGTGTATCTTTATTATATTTAAAGCCCTTTTCTTTCTTTTTGAAGTACTGCGTAATTTAAGATCTTATTCTGATTAGATACCATATTACATTTTCGTTCGTGTGAACCGGAAAGTTTCCTCGTTGCATTTACTGATCTTGTTTGTTTCGTTCTTGTGAATCTTGTCTTCATACTCTTCTGATGCTATAATTATCGCATACTGAGACTTGGATTAGGTAATTCATAGTGGTTGTTTCAGACTTGAAAGAATTTGATTTTCTCGAATTTAATTTGACGTAGTATTCCGTCTTTATCTGTAATTTGGAAATGCGCGATGATAATTTTATGTATTTCCAGTTTTCCACTAATCATGTAGTTTCAGAAGTTTTACTATCATCTTTGTGCTTCTTCCGTCTTTGTTCTTATAAGCTTTTCATCTTTCTTCCGTAATCCTTCTCTGCTGCCTTTTGTTTATTGAATTTAGTACATTTCTTTATCTCTTTGATTTTCAGTCCCTCCAGAACCAGTTCTGACTTATGTATACACTCCTTATGCTTAGATTTTACAAATGTCCTCAAAATTCACTTTGTTATTATCCACTTTATGATATTCAGACATTAATTTTTATATATTTTTTTGTTATTGTCTATTGACTTCTTCCATTTTCATTAATTTCTAAATAATTTCTTCCTTTGATTTTATTTCTCTGTAGTTCACTTACTTTTTAGTTTCCATTCTATCTGTTGCCATTATTACCTTTTATTGGCATGCCTAAATTTTAACAAAAATTCCTCTTTTTCTGGTAGGTTTTCTCCTGTGTTAATGCAACTTGCGGTCGCTTCTACCACCCAAAATGTGTAGCAGACTTATTGTTCCAGGAGAATAAAGCAGAAGCAGCAGAGTATGAGGACAAGATTGCTGCCGGGGAATCATTTACTTGCCCGGTCCATAAATGTCATGTTTGTAAACAAGGAGAAAACAAAGAGGTAAAGGAGTTGCAGTTTGCAATGTGCAGGCGTTGCCCAAAGTCATATCATAGGAAGTGTCTGCCTAGGTACTTTCGAAGCCTTTATGAAGCTTTCTTCTCTCAGTTTGATTTATATGAATAACATTTTTCCTCTGCAATTGTTTTTGCTAATGCTTAGGAGAATTGCCTTCGAGGATATAGAAGAAGAAGGAATTATACAGAGAGCATGGGAGGGCCTGCTTCCTCATCGCATCTTGATATACTGCCTGTATGTACTGCCCTTTTGAATTTCTCTTGATACTCTGGTAATCGCTTATGTGTTGAACATTTTCATTCACTTGATACTCTAATTTGTTGTTTCTTTGGTGGACAGGAAACATAAGATTGATGAAGATCTTGGCACTCCTATAAGAAATCATATTATTTTCCCACAAATTCCTGAAAGGAGCAAACCTGCGGATGTGCAGAAAAATAAAAGGAAAGTCCTGGTGAAGAAGATTAAGCAGGCTGGAGAAAAGCTATCCCAAGAACGACCCACTATAAAATCTGTAAATGCAACTAGGAGACTTTCCAGTTCAGAGGAGAATCGGCATGTCGCAAGAACTAGTATTACACAGGAAGTGCTCAACTTCCAAAAACAGTTGAAACCCTCAAAAGTCAGTGTGGAACCTGGATTACGAAAATCTGATGGAACTGCACAATTGGTCAGGAAGAAGTCTCCAAAGGAAAAACCAAAGGCTCTACCAACTACTGTTTCTTCAGCATCCACTACAAAAGTGGTCAGTAGTTCATACCCTAAGATTGAAGTTGAAACGGAGAAGAAGTAAGATTCCCTTCCTTTTCCTTTCCTTTTGTGGTCAGCAGTAAATGCTTTTGCCTATGTTTTACGACTGCTTTACTATAAGTAACAAGTTAATTAATATTTTTGTTTCATTATGTAAATGGCATTTGTCTGCATAGAGGTTCATATTGGTTGCTTAAATATTTTATAGTTAATAATGTAAAATGTAGGAATTTTAAGTATCTTACTTAGTTTGTGTATATCATCATTATTATTATCCCTGGTACTTTTAAATCACTATTCTGTATAGTTGGTCAAGATGTGAGGCTGTAAGCTGTTATCCATAAAAAAGTTGCAACTTATGTCTGCCTTTCACTGTTTCACATAAAACATGTTTAGCTTTTATTTTGCTATTTTCTGATGGAAAGCCTAGTGCTGTCATCTAATTTGCTGTAATCTGTTGACATGCAGGATGATTGCTTTCATGGAAAATTCAACATCTTCTCTCACATTGGAAGGAATTGCAAAGAAGCTCACAGTGCCATCAACTTATTCAACCACATCAAGGAATGTTGACAAGGGTATCACTCTGGGCAAGGTTGAGCGCTCTGTTGAGGTACATCATTATTGGAATGGTGAAATGTGAAAAATTAAAAATGACATTCTGTAGTTCATTTTTTGTGTGTGTTTTGTTAATCGCTAATTGTTGGGGTCTACAGGCTGTCAAAGCAGCTTTGCGTAAATTAGAAGATGGCGGCAATGTGGAGGATGCTAAGGCTGTCTGTGAACCTGGTGTTCTTAAGCAGTTGATTAGATGGAATGTACGTATTTGATTGCTTTCTTATTCTCTCTTTCTTGGCACCTTATTCTCATTAGATCAATATTAGAAGGCAAATTATTGGATTTCAACTTGAATTTCCGCCTGTATTATGGTAAACAGTATCCTACAGTATCAGTGTGGTTCTTCAACAACTAATTCACAATGCTAAGTTGCTGTAGAAAATGATCTATCCTTTTTTCCTTAATGTTGTATGGGTAAAATGTTAGAAACTTCTAAAGACTTCTTATCAATGTTGGAAATAATGATAATGCATAACGTAACTCTCTACCTACTGTTAAGGGTTAAAGAAAAAAAAAGGCAAAAAACATAATACATAATGTATGTTATTTTGTTTATTAATTATTTACATATTTTATATACAAACTATTCGTAATGACTTTAATAATTAGAATCTTCAAAATTTTCAAACATAACATCACAATTAGGAACAAATATTTTCGTATTGTTTAATTTTAAAAAAATATAAAAGATGTTAATAATAATTTTAAAAATTAGGAACAAAATATAATAATACAAAATATTTTTATTTAAAATTCTTTAATTTATTACAAGCTATATAGATCTATAAGGAAGTATCACCATTGAATACGCAAGTATATGATCAAAAATTTATAGTTCGTTCATAATTACGTTCATTTTTTAGTCATATTCATAATTTCACAATCACATAATGATGTCCAAAACAAGACATGAAGGCTTCATAAAGAATTCAAAAGTAATTACTTAACTACTTCATGTTTTAAGAAAGAATATACTCTCAGCCTCTAGAACTTATATTGAAATAATGCAAGTTATATGGAAATAACACGTTATATTGAAATAACGCAAGTTATATTAAAATAACGATTGATTAATAATGTATAATTATGATGTGGTTGAGTTATTTCATAAGGTTGTGTAACAGTGGCGAAGTCGGGACTTTCGGGAAGCGGGGTCCAATAAAATAAATAATTAAGTATGATAACATATAAATTTTCCCTTGATTAATTATTATCTAAACATTATAAATAGTGAAACATTCAAAATCAAAATTCAAATTAGAATATAATGCTACGATAGCATTCTTCTTGCCGTCATTTCATGGTACAATTTTATGATTTTGGATAGGGTTCATGGTACAATTTTATGATTTTGGATAGGGTATTGATTAGATTGAGCTATCTAGATTCTTTAGAATAGAGTTATTTTGGAAATTTAATAGGATCACATTATGATTTGATTTTTAAATTCTAATTTTGTATTTCTGAAGAGTTAGTTGGGATAAGGTTACCTTATATATGTTATGATTTTTATTTAATAAAAGCATGAAGAAAATTTTGAGAAATTAGCAACATGAGAGTCTGTCCGTGCGCGAAACCAATCTAGCCAGTTGTATCTTTATTTTATTAGTTCCTACTATCAATTAATCCTAGTCCTCCATCATCCCCAAATTAATAGCCTAAATCAATAAAAGAATAATGGATTTGTTTGATGTTAGTCTCTTAATCTTTCACATTTGGAATTAGTTCTTCAAATCATTAAAGTTGCTATCAGGTCCTGCAGCTCTTAAATTGTTTAAAATTTGTCTCTCTAATGAAGATTAAGAGTGGCAATTAGAGTGATCAGTTTAAAACAACTTTTGAGAGTTTGGGAACCAAATAGAAATTTCACTGATTTGAGGGACTAATTTTACTTTAATTGCTACTTCCACTATTGATTTGAGGCATTATTTTCAAAACAACTCCCTTGACTTTTTGTATTTTTCAAGGTGGGACCGAGGCCCCTTTGGTCTCTACATAGCCCCGCCCCTGTTACGACATTGAAGGCCTGTTAGGTTACATAACGCAACATGACAAGTTATGTAACAAGTTTTTTTTCAACAATGCTTCTTATATGTGACTATGCTCTTCTTTCTGCAATACACCCACAAATCTGATGAAACTATCTAAAATTTGGTTTGGCTACAATTTGGAGAGTAAATTTCAAAAGAATATTTGAAGGATAATTTTAAAACTATCTAAGATTTTGGGTATTTGATTGAAATGATATTATTATTATTATTATGATCATTGTCAAATCTTTTTCGTTCTTAGCCGAAAGGATCTACATTTGAATTTATTGATTAATTAGTAAAAAACTATAATCCTTATCAAATTTACCCGGTGCGTTTTTTATGTTTAGCAACTCTCAAACCAACATGCATTGAATATGAAAAGCTACGAATGATCTCTCCTTTTTATTTCGTGACATCTAGTGCTCAAATGTCAAAATAAAATTGCCAGACATATGAGTTAGTAGTCAGAGCTGTGATATATGTATCCATAAAGGATAAAAATTAAGGCCGTAAAAGATTTTTTTAAATCATGGTAGTTAAAAATATATTTGGATATATGTAACATCTTATTCACTGTAGGGGAGCAAAATGCATAATGAGCCTTCAAGCAAAACTCGTAAGCTTCCTACTGAATACTTTGACACGTGTTATGTTCTTAATTTTATTACTGGCTATCTAGATCTTGCTTAATACCTAACGCATAATGTGCTGTTTCTTGTGTATGTACTTGTTTCTGTTAGTTGATTCGATAACAATATTAATGTTTCTGCTTTATAAGGACACTTTATCTTTTGATTGTGATGAGATATATGTAGATCCAATTTTTGGAATTGAAATTTTAAATTTTTTAGTGCATGTTTAAAGCCTGAATGATGTAATGCCTGACGGTTATGATTTAAATTATCCATATTTTTGCAGAACAAACTAAAAGTTTATCTTGCACCTTTCCTTCATGGAATGCGCTACACATCGTTTGGCCGTCATTTCACAAAAGTTGATAAGCTCAAGGAGGTAAGCAGCCTGTACATGTAGATGTCCAAATGTTAGGTTGTTCCCTTTTATGTTGTGTCAGGTTGTGTTTTTTCATGAATTTAAAGAAATGGTTGAATATCCCCTGGTTATGAATTAGAATTTGTACAGCAAACTCATTGAACTTTGCAATATGATTTTTTCGATGTTGGATGCTTTACGTATTTGTTGAGCTAATTGTAATATTTGAAGACTATTGGCTCACACAACAACCTGGAGAAGATGATTTTTGAGTATAAAGCATTTGGTGTAAACTGTGGTTACTTGAGTTCAATACTTTGTACCTTTTCCAATAATTTTTGTTTGAGAATTACTAACAGAATATTTCATCTTCTGCAGATTGTAGATAGGCTTCAATGGTATGTGAAAGATGGTGATACGGTAAGGATTCTAATTTTGTTTGTTTTTTCTCTTTATTACATGGTATCCCAGGAGCTTCTTTGTTGTTAGGTCCCTTTCTATAGTACACGTTAACTTGGTTAAACTGTTTTCTGACAGCCACATCTATCCCGGCTGCTATGTCATGCCTGGTAGTGTTTCACTTATGTATCTATTTTTGCTAGGTCTTAGTAGCAATTTATGGTTCCTATCCAGGAACACTCATATTAAGATAATTAACTTCAATTACTTACAAAGATGCTTGACAAATGTGATACTGTAATCCATTCAAAGGATAAAATACTTGTACAATTTAATTTTGACAGATCATAAACATACCTCACAATCCTCCAACACCACAAGACTCAAGTATATCATTTACAGTTTTTGAAACTAAATGAAACTCATAACATGTCTACTATAAAATAAACTAATTCATAGTTAACAATGAACCACAGTTCATATGATCCAATTAATACACTTAAAGTCTTAACATTCATGCTTAATCAAATACTTGATGGCCTTGCCTGGCCTTTCAATCGACTCCATCATCTTCATCTCAAGACAACATAGACTGTTAGAGATCTATTTTTCTACAATCAAACTCGAGAACGTCCTTTGCTACCTTGACATTGTCAAAATTTTAAGAGCTTCTAATAGCTTTAGGAACAGCAAGAACTTCATACTAGTCTCAAGTCAATACAACAACACACCCGGTCATCAATCAAATATAGAGGAAATTTAATGTCACTTCACAAAATTTAATCATAGGAAACTATGGAAGTATGCTAAATAACTAGAAGAAATACCGGTAGATTAAATGATCAGATCGCAAAACATATTTGTGATACGAAGTAACAAATTATGTTACAAAGAGTCTCACCTTCATCATGAGTATACCTTTGAAGATTCTACATCTTGGTGTTGATGAAGCTTTAGCTCTTGAATTATGTTGTCTTTGATACCTGAAATTCCTGTTACAAACATCTGTTTGTTTTACTACTATTTGGTTAATGGGTTGGAAAGGTTCAAACGTCCTTTCCTATCCATGCACATTCAAATTAGGATGAGTTGTGAATCGTCCACTTGACGGCCAGTCATCTAGTTTGATGGCAGCAGAAATAGAGCACTAACTCATCTTTCGTTTATGCTCTACAAGGTTGGGCAACAGATCAATCAGAAGTGAATTATATCATACTCAGCATATACGAACTCCTCATAGCATGGATAGATGGTCATTACATGTATACATGTTTATTGTACTTTATATCTAGCTAGATTGCTAGACCATTATGCCAAGATATATGATGAAATTCTACATTTACCCGATATATGATGAAACTCTATGTTTACTGTAAAGTTCACTAACTTAAAATTACTTTCTGTTCAAGAGCTTCAGTATTTTTCTAAGCTCGCAATTCTATATACTATAGAAGCTGAAATTTAGGTAGGATATTTGGTGTTGTATCACATAGATTGCATTATTGTGATTGTTAAACTGTGATATGTTTAATATCAAACACAAAGATGAGTGAAACTGTGAACATTCTGAAAATGGTTCTTATACCACCTTTATCAGCTGTTCATTCCGTGCAGTGCTAATTTCTTTTCAGATTGTTGATTTCTGCTGTGGCGCTAATGATTTCAGCCAACTAATGAAAGAAAAGCTTGATGCAACAGGAAAGAAATGTTCATTTAAAAATTATGACGTCATTCAACCGAAGGTAACTGTTCCTATTTAAAACTGTATCTTGCCTTGCACAGCTGAAAACGTTGTAGCATCTTTCTTGTGGAAACATAAAACCTCAAAATTGATGTTCAAAAACATCTCAATTGTTTCTTTTTGATATATTAATCACTTTGTATCTTATTGAATGGTTCAAAGTAAATATTTTTTATTATAGATATAGTGCCTAGGTTTCAGGGAAGAGGAGTTGATCCATGGTTTTAAGAGTGGTAATGTGTGTATGTGTGCGTGGATCTGTTGTGTGCTTGACTTAAGCTCTAGTTACAGGTTCATGGTCACAGTTTTTTAGAGAAGTAGCATTGAAGTAATGAAGTAGTTACTCTAATTAGCTAAACCAGTTAAGAGGGGGGAGAGGGGGGTGTGGGGGTTGGGGGGGTGGTGGTGGGTGGGGGAGTAGAGTTGTAACTAGAAGCATTATGGTAAAGTCCTTGAAACCTATAAAGAATTATTGGAAGTTATCAGTGATGACATCTTGGTGTTTCAGCATAATTATGACTAGAGTAGGTCTAATTATAATATGATACTCTTTCGATAAGTATGTTTCCAGGAGCTCATGCAACTAGCATTCTGGCTTTACTGAGTTCAGCTGTCTCGCTGCAGTCTTCACCGAATTGAGATGTCTCACTGCAGAGATATGCCCAAATAGTTAAGAGTACGTGTGGACAGAATGACTTGTCCTCAGGAAATTTCCTGCATGTCCAAAAAAGAGCCATACGTTATCTTAAACAAATATATATGCTTTCTTGTTAGAACACAAAGCTTGGAGAATCTTGTGGTGCGCTAGTTATTGGCGTCAATTTACTTTCAATATTGGTGCATGGGAAATGACAGTGGATTCTGAGTGGAACTTAGGGGTGTAAACGTTCGGATAGGGCTCGTATATGATACTTATCATATCCATACCCACTTACAAATCACGGATACTGATGTATCTCGGTAAGGAAAATTATTAACCGTCTCCGCTAAAATTGGATATAGATACGGATATGCATGCAAATGCTATGCGGGTACTTAATGGATATGAGAAAATCAGATAATATTGAAAAAATATATAGTTCATACGATACAAGACAGTTCATTAATATGTTTGTTATATCTGAAAAACTAAGATTTGATCTTTTGATCATCAAAATTAACTTAAATCCATTAATATAGAATTAAACCTGTTGCAACTATGAACAACATATATTTAGATATTTCGGATATGGATTCGGATATTTCACTATATATCTGTATCCGTATGGCATTTCCTGTCGGATATAGATATTTAGTAACCGTATCCGGATATGGATGTTTCCTCGGATATAGATATATTTTTGCCCCCCCCCCCTCCGGGGGGGGGGGGGCAATGGGAGTACATAGATGTAGTTGCTTTCCTTATTTCGACCAATAGCTTTTCCCAACCAAAAAGAGTAGTAGCTATAGAGCACAGGGATCCTTGAATAATTTGAAATTTTTTTGGCATCCGACTGTCAACTTGATATGGTTAAATTACTATGAACAGTGGGTTTCCTTAAATCTTAGACGCTAGGCGGTTAGAAAATCTTGTAACTTGAGATATCTTTCAAGCAGTTTAAAATTTCATGCAATAAATGAGAGCAATCCTTCTTATTCTCCTAGGCTAAAAAATAGTGAGAATAAGAGGAAATATGGTAGCTTATCACAAATCTGTGCATTCAACATTCAGGCCAGATAAATTAGCCTGCCTTCATTTGAAATCATGATACTATCTGAAAAACACTTACCCAGTTATATAGGATAAGTAAGCTTATTTTACCTGCTCGATTTAGCCTTTTTGACACAAAGATACCTTGTTTTCTTGTTTTATCTTTTGTAACTAAATTTTCTTTTAACATTGAAATGAGATCCCTCAGCAGGAACAACACGGACTTTTTTAAATAGTTACACGTAACTTGAATACATTTTTTGTAATCTTAACATTTCTTTATTATCTACGTAATTTATTAAAACAATTGCTTTTGTCTACGTTACTAAGAAACTCACTTCTATTTTCAATCCTTGTCAGATTTTTTTTCTTTAAAAGAAACTTGAAGGCTAAATGTTCTTTGACTGCAGAATGACTTCAACTTTGAGAAAAGAGACTGGATGACAGTACACCCTAAAGAATTGCCCACTGGATCACAGCTGGTATGGATATTACAACATTATTAATGCTTCACAGTCTTGTAACAAACTCTTTCTAGGATTATCTATTGCCCTATTAAGATAAGATGAAATTGGATCTTTTTATGTTTTACTCCAATTAAATTCTCTTTATAATAAATCTTGAAACAGATCATGGGTCTTAATCCTCCATTTGGGGTTAGGGCTGCACTTGCGAATAAGTTCATTGATAAGGCGCTAACTTTCAAGCCGAAGCTTCTTATTCTCATTGTTCCCCCGGAAACAGAAAGGTATTTCTTCTAGTTCTTTCCCTTATATCCCCTGAATCATTCATATCGATCCGCGAAGATCATTGTATTTACTGTTTGGCTTCTCACTTATGTCTGATATAAGCAGACTAGATCAGAAAAGACCACCATATGATCTAATCTGGGAGGATAGTGAAAAACTAGCTGGAAAGGTATTGAAAATCACTTTAAGCTTTTCTATTTAATCTTCTGAGACACCCTATTTATAGACTTGGCTTGAAACTGTATTCCATCATCCAGTCCTTTTACTTGCCCGGATCTGTTGATGTGAATGATATGCAAATGGATCAATGGAATTTTAAAGCACCGCCATTGTACCTATGGAGCCGGCCAGACTGGACAGCGAAGCATAAGGCCATAGCTTCGAAGCAAGGACACACATCCCATTTCCAGAGTGAGTCACATGGCGAAGAGGAATCTCGAGCACAAAGATTAGATGTTCACCCAACAATGGAACATATCTCTGAAAGACACGGAAATAAGGAAGATACTACTGTGAAGGTGTCTCCTAGAGAAAGACATGAAAATAAAGGAGATACTACTAAGAAAGTGAGTCCTAAAGAGGAAAATAACATGAAGCTTGCAGCAGAAAGCAGAAAGAGAAGTTCCCCAGAGACCATCGCTAGCATGTCTAACAAAATAAGAAAAAGAAAGAGAAAGGAACAGCGGGAAGCAAAGAGAAAGGAACAGGATGAAGCAAAGAGTAAGGGACAAGAGGCCTATGATAATAGGGAAGATGATGAACTATCTGACATGAGCATTTCACCTCCACGTGAAAGAGACTCAGGCAAAGACGTGGTTAAGGCTCAGCAGCTTCCTTTGGAAGCATTCGAAGCTCAAAGAGAATGCTTTCAAACATCAACCCTAAGCCACCAAATACCAAGTTCTATTGTTGAGGAGGACATCAATGATATTGCAAGGAGGTATAGTGCCCCTTTCAATAGAGATTGGTCTGATGATAGGATAAGGAATCTAGATTACCCAATACGGAAATCAGAGGAAAGATATCCAGGCTACAACAATTTAGACGCTCTGAGTAGAAACTCCTATCTCAATGGTGACTATGGGAAATCATTTGATGGAGATACAAGGATGCCACAATCGAGGACTTATACTTTACCAGGAGAAAATGACTATAATCAAGTTCGATTAGGACAAACAAATACTTTGCCTTCATCCTCTTATGGATTATCAAGTTCTATGCATGGCTCTGTAACACAGAGGTATGCTCCCCAGCTTGATGAAATGAACCACTCGAGGGCCTCTGGAATTCCAGGTGGCAGGGGTAACATTTATGACATGCAACCTCCCAATCAGTTTGGATTTGCATCAGGACCTCATCACCAATATCGACACCATAACTCAGGTGGCTGGCTTGACGACTGAGTCAAATGATCTTTGTAGGAGGCAATTAAAAGAATGAGACAATGCTAGTTTTTGGCGAAGTTACGGCTTCTTGGGACTTTGGGCTGATCTTTTGTGCTTATATTTCTTGATGTGTATGAATATCCTGAATGTCATCTAGTTTTGTACACAGCTTTCGCTACTTGCTTAATCTGGATTGAGTATTAAGCACGAGCTTAAGTTCTACAGATGAGAATTTGAATTGTAATGGTGGTCTTTTATGCATATCAGGGTTCTAATGTTGTATAGATTGCAGATAAGAAAAACAATTCATAGCTTTTGCTTAGTTTGTGTTTGTTCGTATCTTCGTAATATGACGTTTATTACTTTCTTGGTTTTTGACCTTCTTGGTTAATTCTCCTTACCTTGATTTCTCATTAGGAAACCTTGATTTCTCATTGTTCCTAAATTTCTTATGATTTTTCTCTCTTCTTAAGCTTCTACCTCAGTGTTATTTAATTCTGTACTTTTTCACAAAAGAGGACTTTCTCATGGAAGCTGTGCGTGTCAAATTAGAATAACATTTTCTGTTTCCATGATTTAATGTTGGTTTCTCTAGAGAGAAATTTGGACCATTGTTTTCATGATTTACGGCTTTGGCAAACTGAAGCGCTTGTTTATGTATTGAAAGATCAGCAAATCCTTAAATGGGAAGGAGATTTTTTAATCTTACTACAATAATAACATATTCTCCTTAACATAATTGGACAAAATTTTCAAACGATACAATTTCTGCAAAACAGCCATACTTCAAAAGATGCCAAGTTTTAGCCATGTATCGATATCGATGACACTGCGAAACTTGGTCCTTTTTTGTAAGCAAATGCGAGCATGATTCTTTTATAATTTCCAAAAATTTATCCTTTTCTCTGGAGATTTTGGGAATCTATCGTGTGAACTTCCAGCCCTTCTTATTTTTCAGTCAAGAAATTATTCTGAATTACATGGCATAGTTAGAAAAATACCCTACTTAGCAGTTAGTCTGAACCAGATTTTTCTTACATATACAACAAGAGATCGCTTATACGCTCCGTGATTGGATCAAAAGGCCAACTCGACGATGAAATGAAAGAGGCAGACACGATGCCCGATATATATACAAATAATGAATTTAGTGAATTTGTATGTCTGTTTCTTCTAAGCACACAAGAAACAGATATAAATACAACAGCCTGAAACTGTAACTGTTCCTGATATTTAAGGTAAACTTCCGTTGTCCTTCCGTTGTCCTGTAAGCTCACCTTCTAATTCTGTATCGACAAGCTTCAATAAAATTAGGACTTCACATGAATATCATCCGCCACAGGCCATTGCTATACTTTGTGAGCAGCTTCATACTGGATTGCTCGTTTCAGAAGCGACTGGTACTCATTGCTCCTTGACCAATCGTCGATCTCACGAGCTCTCATAACTGGAAGCGGGTGAGATAATTGACTAGTCTGTGCATTCCTGGAACCATGTAAAATTACATCAAAGTTATAGCAGAATGTTATAAGTTACGATACATGAAAATATTTCACCTGAGAAATATGATAAGAAGAAATAACTTGCAGGAATTTAAAACTCATCCTATTGAACAAAATGCGAGGGATTGGATTGAGATGGTTTGACAACTGATACAGGTTACCATATGCACTAATTAGGAGAAATTATAAGATTATAATTAATGAACTATGGAGGAGTTCCTTAATAAAAAAAAGAAGTATGGAAGAGTATAAGGTAAAAAAATTTGTTATAATACTGCTGTGTATCTTAAGAAAAGAATAAGAATATGTACCTGATATACCATCCAACTGGACTTGAAGCAGCCTTGTCATACGAGCGTGCTTGCTCTAAGAATGCATCGACGTTTAGCTGGTCCGAAAGAGAAGGGCAACCTCCAGCCAATTTCATCAGAACAGAAATGACCACCTCTTGATAGGACAGAAAAAAAAAATACAAATTATCAACAAAGGTTAGAGTTTATGAAACTTTGTAAATCTAGAAAATGCTGATATCAGATTGAACTGCTTGATCTGTGATTTTGAACATGAATAAACCCTGCCAATTCTATACTTCGAGGAGACTTTATTAGCTTGTGCTAATATAGATTTGATGTGTGAGTACCAAAGCAACTTATCATTACTAATTCTCTACTTTAAGTACTTGATTGAATGTAAATTACCTTGGGACCTTGAGCGACAAGGAGAGCTGCTCTGTCACAAGTTAGTTCAGCAGATCGCAGCCACCTTAACAATTGTTCTTCCAATCTTTGAGCAATCAGCCCACCCAACCCTGATAACATAATAACTCAGAAGCGTGAAATCTTTAGTCAAGAACACGACATAATTAACAATATCACACTATGTGTTTGAACTACATATATAATGAAACACAGACCTACCAGGTACACTGTAAGCTCCCACTGTGAGAATGTTTGCAAATGTAAGCCATACACCATGGTCACATTTCAAATGGCCCAATTCATGAGCCAAAACGGCCTAATTAAGAGGTAAGCTTATATAAATCTAAGCTATAAACATGTAAAAGCTAATAATACATGTGAAAACTACTTATACATGTAAAAACTATGTAAGTAGAACCTTACTTGCAACTCTTTTTTGGTCAAAAGCTCCACAAGACTAGTATGGATGACGATGAATGGTTTTCTACCATTAATGGCCAAAGTGTAGGCATTTGGGACAGGATTTTGTCTTACATATAAATCAGGAGCCTCTATGTTCAATACTCTTGCAGCCTCGACCAATAACTTATGAAGGTCAGATAGCTGAAAGAAAGAGGAAAAAAATCATAATTTATAATAAGTAAAATATCCTTGAGAAACCGAGGGACAAATAACCAACAAAAATTGACAGCTCCGGACATCACAAGAAGCACAACATCAGGTTCGAGGTAGAAAGAACTTGGCTTTGGGCAAAGCTCCTAGAGTATTTGCTATGTGGATGGCGGGGGGATGATCGGAGATCGGGGGCTGCAGCTGGGGACTGAGCTGGGGACTTCGGCGGGGCTTCGGCGGCGGTGGATGGCGGGGGGATGATCGGAGATCGGGGGCTGCAGCTGGGGACTTCGGCGGGGCTTCGGCGGCGGTGGATGGCGGCGGGATGATCGGAGATCGGGGGACGGAGGCGAGGGGCGGAGAAAAGTCGGAGGAGGAGGAGAAGGGGGGGCCTGACGGGGAATCGGAGATGGGATTTTTTGAGGGAGATTGGGTTTTTTGAGGAGAGAGGCAGAGAGAGAGACTGCGTTTTTTGAGGAGATTGGGTGTTTTGATATGAGACGGAGGAGAGAGCTGTACGGGGGGTTATTTTGCAAAAAATCTAGCTGATGCGTACGCATCAGTGCGCAGGAGAAACGAACTGTATATATATA
>JBAKGM010000081.1:4773083-4785251 GCA_037177215.1 Asparagus racemosus | reverse complement strand
TATATAAGTTTGGAGAGACCCAAATTCAACTCAACACCAACTTATGTTTTTCCCCGCTGTCTTAGAATTCTCATACAATGATTAAACAAATTGTTTGTTTACAAATACATCCAATCATATTAGTACTCACTGAAGTTTACATGCTAATGAAAGAAATTAACAACCCCTTCTGGAGAGTGATGAATCGAGCAAGGGCTAACCCAATAAAACCCATCACAACCTGGGACATGAGACGAAGTATGCTATTCAACTCGGGGAAATCTAGGAATTTTATTCAGCTTAGGCATTGAACTGTGTCATAATAAAGCTTTCAAATCATGAAGTACTATGATTAAGTATTTATTAGTAGAAACAAATATAGTAAACATTGCCTATCATTGATATACTCTTTTTGGACAAATTGACAAACCTGGTTTTCAGCCACAAGCACAGATGTTCCTATATTCTCGAGCAGCATGACTTGTTCAGAGAGTGGTCCTGTATCAATAACAGATTAATGTCCACAGATTTAATAAGGGACGTTGCGAATCCGAGTTAAAGTTGACCACTTGTCGAAGAAACATGGAAGTTTGATTGGTTTTAATACAAATAAATTTAAATGAACCAAAATTTACCTTGTACCAAGTCAAATAACCGAGTAGGATAGTCAAAATTAACTGTAAAAAACTACGAGAAAATAACTAGTGTATGATATTACAGATTAACATTGTATGCCAAGCATTTCAAATATATGGATCCTACTCAAGGGAGGAATAATTTATAGTACAGAGTGAATCATCTCACGGTTGCCCATTATGAATCATGACTAGACTTGTCGAACACAGCAGAATCAGTCGATTATGTATGAAACAATTGTGATGCTGATGAAAGGTTAATGCAGATACAGTATAACGGTTTGCACTAGATTGAGAAAAGAGAATGTCAATTTACATATTTTTGCTAATTGAAGGGAAAAAGATGCAGGGATGATATTATGAACTATACTACAACAAGAGGGGTATTTAAGCAAACAGGAAACTGAATTTCCCGTATTCCTTGTTCTCTATTTAATATAAAATTTTGACTAAATCAACTGTATTTTACATAACTAGCAGGTGTACATGATCCTCATAGGGAAACACAAATAAAAGCATTTCATAAATGTACCGAATGTCTAATGAAGCCTTCAAATAGTACTTGACATGATCACAAAAAATTCACAGGTATGGAAGATTAGAGCATGCTTACCTAATAAAGCCTTTCCGAGTTCATTCAGTCCTGGGATCACCCTCAAAAGCAATGTATTCTGTAATGAACAAACCCAGAATGAAGTACAAGTAAGATAATTAAATTCATCACCATAAAAGGCTTTGTCATCAAAATGGGACAAATGAAGCTCCAAAAAGAAATATTCCACGGATGCAACAAAGCTACATTTGGAAACTCGAAAACCTTAATTGATTGCATGGTGTTTCGGTCGAAGACCCTTGGCTGATAGGCATAGCATCAAATTGTATAATGAACTCTTAAACCTCCATAGATATTTTGATTATATGAAGAGAAAACTCGTAGCCCTTATTACCCACCCCTACACCAAAGTTTGGGAAGTAGAAGAATATTGTATAAGGATTTATCTTATTCTTATATATTCCATACAGCAAAAACTCTTGTAGGTAACAAACAATAATCTTCTATAAATTTGGGTCACAACAATACCTAGAAAAGGCTAGAATGCTAATGATCAACTTTGTTATCTTACCTTATACCCAAATTCCTCTAATACCCAAAAAGGCAAACCAAAAACTGCTAGCTACTAAGTTTAAGATATCATTACACCCATTTAGTGCTATTCCTATAAGGCATGAACCATATATACCTTTAACGGGCCCACAAAAGATTTCTCTAATATCAAAAAATTTTGGGTATGAGAGTATCTTGAGTAGAACATGTATTAATTATTACCAGGCTAAAATTTTGCATGCAACAAACCTATGACAAGAAGAAAATTCTAAAAATTCTCCATATCCACCCCATTTAATGCAATTACCAATCAAACAGAACTCAAACTGATCTATGCAAGCAACAGAGCTTCAGCTAGGAATCATCACAAACGCTTGATGGGCACAAACTCAAATCACCTGTTTATCAAGAGGATGCCTGAAATCATCAGCATCAAGATCCCGAAGCACAACGGGCGCCGCCCGACAAACTGCAACCCTTCTCTTCTCCTTTAGCCCAGTTCTCAACCCAAGAGAGCCCAGTTTGGGCAGTGAAGATGAGGGTTTGAGCACAAGCCCATAGCAAGGGAGAATGAAGGTAGCCATGTTTCCCTTTTCTTCTTCCTTCTGCCTTTGATTCTTATACGTAATGAAGAGCAGTTGGAAAATTTTCGGTGGTGGAGAATGATTGAGTGTAATGTGAGTGCAGTTCTTTTTCTTTGGTAAGAATGAGTTGTAGTTCTGAGGTCCACAGACGTTGTTATGGTTAGTTTTTGCCGCCATCTCACTTTCTTTTTTAAGGGATATTTTCAGCTGCAGTTAAAAACTTTGTGGTGTTTAGATATTAGTCCCCTGAATCATTGATATTGATATTTAGTCCCCAAATTCATATAGGTTTCTTCAAATTGACCCTTGAACTTTGTTAGAATACTAAATTAGAACCCTCAGCCCTCACCGCAACTCCGGAGTATTAGTGCAGTGACCATTAACATGTTAATAGAGCAATCCGGGCATAAATCTTGCTTACCACAAATTTCTAAGCGGACTTTAAAAAGTTAACACCGATGCGTGTGTCTGGATTTTTGCCCATAATGGGGCCTTCAACCTGTAGGGACGTATTAGAATATAAAATTATAACCCTTAGTCATCACCACAATTTTTGAATATTTACGTAGCAGCAGGGTAACAACTCATCTAGCGTAACTTATAGGAATCAAGAGACTAAATCACAATTTCAATGATTGGAGAGACTGATTTGAATATATGAAACATTTATAAGGGACTAATATCTACATAAGCCATGTTTTAAATTTTTGGGTAAAGTGTTTAAAAATAGATTAAATTTGACAAAGCTTCTATGAATTATTTGGGTTGCTTGAAATTATCATGAACTATTTTATTAGAGAACAATACCGCAAATTTTAAAATCATCAGAAACGTGCAATTTAACGTCAGAAAATTGCTCATTAGTTAAATATTATGAAAAAAATTAATATATTTTACAGAACTACCATGAACGTCAGCTAACGTAACTGAACTACCTTGAACTTTACCTGCACATAACTACATGGGTTTTAGGAATTAACATAAAATTATCATAAAGTTTTCTTGTAATATGTTTTTTTTTTATTATTTTGAGAGTTTATGATATTTTTCCCTAATAAAATTAATTTAAATAGTTTTATACAAAGCCCTAGCAATTCATGAAAGCTTGGTGACATTTGTCCTTGAAAATAATCAACTCTGAACCTTACAAAACTTCTTCTAAATTGAGTTGATTGCAATACAATTGAATTTGAGGTATCTATCTCACTATCTTCACAGATAGACTCCTTGTTAACTTTGCAAATTCTTCTTCCAAATGAATATCCTAAATTGGACAAATAATTCACAGGTTATTGTATTGATCAAACTCATTAAATTTTGACTATTATTTTCCATCAGAAGATTCGATCACAAAATTGTGACAATATAAACAATTTTCTTTTATTTTCATATCAAATCTGTATTAAACTTACAACAACCTTAACTTGCTCTCTCAGTTTCAGTTTCTTATGTATACATTTGAGCCTAAATTTTACCGGGGGACGGCTCACTGCAAGCTTATCATACCTTTCCGCTCGGGCTTAAGCTAATTAAAATAACGAAATGGACAACAAATATTAAAATGTAAAACCTTTTGATATTACAATCTTTTTTCTTCTTTTTGCACAATCTCAGGATTTTACACATTGCCCCCCTTTGTGTCCGTCCTCTTCATTTTCAAGCATGAATTGAACCAGTGTTGAATTTCCTTAGTATCCCTTGTACAAAGGCGGCGGTGGCGACGCATAGCTAGCCCCGATGTTGTCCATCGGTGGGAGCTCGACATCATCGAAATTTGGTGGTGGTGGTGAGCTCGCCGTGGGGGATGGTGATCTTACCGGTGGTGAGGATGAAATGACTGGCGGTGGGGCTGAGAATACCGATGGTGGAGGTGAGGCCATCGGTGGCGGTGGTGGTAAGCGAGTTTGTGATGGAGGTGAGGAGGCTGGTGGAGGAGGTGAGCTAACTGATGGTGGTGGCGAGCTGAACGGAGCCGGAGGAGGCGGTGACGGGATTGCCGGAGGAGGTGAAGAGGTTACCGGAGGTGGGGGAGATCGTGCTTGTTCAACGGGGGAAGCCTTAGACGGGGTTATTGGTGAGGGTACTGGTGCTGATGATGGCGATCGTATCGGCATTGATGTTGGTACGGTTACCGGTGCAGACACTGGAGTTGACACTGGTGCGGTCACCGGTGATGACACTGGTGCACGTACTGGTGCTGACACTGGTGCGGTTATCGGTGCTGTTGGTGCTGACACTGGTGCACGTACTGGTGCAGTTACCGGTGCGGACACTGGTGAACGTACTGGTGCTGACACTGGTGTGGCTACCGGTGCTGACACTGGTGCACGTACTGGTGCAGTTACCGGTGAACGTACTGGTGCTGACACTGGTGTGGCTACCGGTGCTGACACTGGTGCACGTACTGGTGCAGTTACCGGTGCTGACACCGGTGCACGTACTGGTGTGGCTACCGGTGCTGACACTGGTGCACGTACTGGTGCACTTACCGGTGCTGATACTGGTGAACGTACCGGTGCTGACACTGGTGAATGTACCGGTGCTGACACTGGTGTGGCTACCGGTGCTGACACCGGTGAATGTACCGGTGCTGACACAGGTGAAGCCACTGGTGCACGTACTGGTGCTGACACTGGTGATCTTACTGGTGCTGCTTTTGGTGCGTAGGATGGTGAAGGCACCGGTGCCGATACTGGTGCCGATGGAGTTGATGACACTGGTGCATGTACTGGTGCAGATACCGGAGCTGTCACCGGAACAGATACTGGTGATAGTACGGGTGCAGATACTGGTGCTGAAACTGATGGGAGAGGCGACTGCACAGAGGGAGGCGGTGGTGGTCGGACGAACTCCACAGGAGATTCCTTGTGTTGCGGTGACGATGGCGGGTGCACAGGCGCTGTTGGTGCCAAATTACCTGTCGGTGGCGGAGACGCAGTCACTGGAGCAGGCGCTGGTGGTTCTTGGTGTCCTTCAGTTTTTGGCGTCGGTGGAGGCACGGTAGCCGGTGGCGGTGAATGTACTGCCGTGACAGGTGACACTTGTGCTTGAGGCACAGGCGGAGGCGAGAAAACAGGCGGTGTTGGACTTGGCTTCGGGCTGGATGTCACCGGAGCAGGAGCAGGAGCTGGGCTCGATGACTTATGCTGCTTGGGTGATGACTCGTGAGACTTGTGAGACGGCTTATGATGATGCTTATGCTCATGTCCTGGGCCGCTTGGTGCATGACGATGATGATGGCTCGTATGGTGTTCTGGTTTTGGGCTTGGAGTTGCTGGCGTTGAAACTGGCGGTGGCGTGCTTGGGATTGCCGTTGGAGCGGGTGGTGGTGGTGGTGAGAGTGTCGGGGACGCTGGTGTCGGTGGCGGAGACGCGGTAACCGGTGCTGGCGTTGGTGGAGGTTGTGTCGGTGGCGACGGAACAACCGGTGCTGGACTTGGTTTGGGACTTGATGTTACCGGGGCCGGAGCTGGGCTCGGAGACTTATGCTGCTTCGGGGATGACTCTTGAGGCTTATGAGCCGGCTTATGATGCTTATGCTCATGGCCTGGGCCGCTTGGCGCGTGGTGATGGCTCGGCTTATGCTGCGGTTTCGGGCTTGGAGTCGCTGGCGTCGGAACTGGCAGCGGATGGCTCGGGGTCGCCATTGGAGGCGGCACAGGGCTTGGAGTCGCTGGTTTCGCCTCGGGAACTGGGCTGGGTTTCGGACTAGGAGTCACCGGAACCGGGTACGGCGTCTGGCTTGGGCTAGGCCCTCCGCCGCCACCGCACTTCCACTTCCCGCAATCGACTGGCCGGTTCACCACCGGAGCACACATCTTCCCTGACTTCTGCCCTGGCCTATCCGGCAAACAGTTGCTGGTATCATCAAAACTCACTCCACTCCTAGCATTAGGCAAGCACTCCTTAGCCTCAACATTGAAAAAATTGTAGGAAAACGTCAAATTCTTCAGGCTGGGCAACTTGCACAATGACTCGGGCACAACCCCCGTCAAGCTATTGCTAGCACAATCAAAAGTCTCCACGCTTGAAAGCCCATCAAATGTCTTGGGCAAAACCCCAGTCAGAGAATTATATCCCACATCGAACACCGTCACGTTTGCAAGCTGCCCAATTTCAGGAGGCAAGCAGCCCACAAGCCCATTGTTCATCATCACAATCTCGTTCAGGGTCGCCCCCATCCTCCCAACGCTGCTCGGGATGCACCCTCCAAGCTTGTTGTTGGCGAGGACCATGACCGACACCGGCGAGTTCCCGAAATTCTCGGGCAACGGGGAGTCGAATCGGTTGTCGTTTAAGAACAGCGCGTCCAAGTCTTTATCGAACAACTCGGCAGGCAACGGCCCCTCGAAGTCGTTGAACCGGAGATCCAAGTACTTCAACGCCGGCATGCCCATAACCACTTTAGGGAACGTCCCGACGAAGCGGTTGTTGCTCAAGTCGAACTCGTGGAGAAGCTCGAGCTTCGACATGGACTTCGGTATGATACCGCAGAATCTGTTAGAATTGACATGGAAAACTGCGGCATCAGTTAAGAGGCCGAGCTCTTTGGGGAGGTAGCCGGCGATGTCAGCTCCGTTTAAGTCGACGCCGGCGACGACATGGGTGGAGTTGTCGACTAGGGACTCGGCGCAGTAGACGCCCTTGTAGGTGCAGACCTCGGGGCCGACCCAATTGGCGGTGAAGTTGGAGGGGTCGGAGTACATGGCGGACTTCCAGGCCTGGAGGGCGAGGTAGGCGCGCTTGAGGTTGGGGTTCTTGATTTTGACGTCGATCTTCACTTCGAACTCGTAGTCGTCGGGGAGGTCTCCGGAGCCCTCCTCGTGCATCTGGCGGCGGGCGATGAAGGCGGCCTCGGCATCCGAGAGGGCGGAGGAGAGAGAATCGAGGGAGAGTGAGAAACACAAGAAGAAGACGAGGAGGGATGATCGGCCAAAGGCCTCCATGATGGGCGAGGTGACGTGGTTCACCCTGGAGAGCCCAAGGCTGAGGATTTGGAGTTCTTGATGAAGAGGAAGAGGGTGCTCATATAGAGGACGGAGGGGAAAAGGGTTGATGGTGAAGCTTGATTTGTGGGGTTTGGGTTGGGAATTGGTGGAGGAGAGAGAGTGGAGGAGGAGATGGCGGGAGTTTTTTTTTGGCTTGTCAACGGTATTCTTGTTTCTTCGATTGGAGGTTGAAAGGTTAGGAGCGGGAAGATTAGCTATATTAAGCTAGATTTTTTTTTTTTATAAAAAAAAAAAACCTTCTGAACGTTTAGTAAAATTAAGGGACATAATATTTGAAAATTCTTATTTGTTCGGGTGAGCTTTGGTGTTGATTATAAGCGGCGACGAAATTATGATTTGAATATGCTTTCAACAGGTTGAGAGGCTAGGAGATGGAATATAGATAATATTAAGCTAAAAAGTTTTTGGTTTTTAAAAAAAAAACCTACTAAAACTTTCTGATGTGTTTTCATGCATAGTCTGAGTATAAAATTCTTAATACATACAATTGTTTTGATGTGTAATCTTAATTTAAATTCTATAAATAGAAAGTCTATAACTCAACAAAATACAATAATAAAGTTAACACAAACCAAAATAAGGAATAATTACATCAAATTAATTCAAGTACCCCAGGGACTTTTGGAG
Source organism: Asparagus racemosus (assembly GCA_037177215.1). NCBI lineage: Eukaryota > Viridiplantae > Streptophyta > Magnoliopsida > Asparagales > Asparagaceae > Asparagus > Asparagus racemosus. The sequence continues at coordinate 4,777,312 of JBAKGM010000081.1, read as the reverse complement.
TTCTACTAGGAGCTATAGTTCTTCCCTTATATTAGATTTATTCTTCTAAAAAAATCAATTAATAATAATAATCTACCATCAACATAGTTAATTTTAAAAAGTCACGTCGTTGTTAGTAGGGTTGACCAAAATAACCAAATATTCATGTATTAAACTAAGAGAATATTGGTCACTAAGTAGTGATTAATGGAGAATTAATAGGTCGGTTTAATTTTGACGGTTAAATGGCTTTTATTTTGTGATTCATGAGAATTATTTAGAGGCTGATTTGAGATGGAGGTGATTGCATGAAGATAACCTCTATACATTGATGTGTTCCCTTAGAATATAAAACACATAAGAAAAGAAAGAGGAACCCCCTTACCGGAAACCCAAAAATAACCAATCCCCTCTCCCCTTAAAAAGTAATATTCAGATCAGAGCATCCATAAAGACCCGTTCCTTATCTAGCCATTAGAATAGAAGACAGTACACTCTACCCTCTCCACAAAAGAGTCTCGGTCTCATCAAACTTTACCCAAGACTTAATACCTTGAGCTCAGTTCATCTTACTCCATTTGACAACTACAATCTTTTAAAGGGTTAATTGCGGACACACCCCTTGTAGTATCACTGAGTTGCCCTTACTACCCCTTAAGTATTGTTTGTTGCGTTTACACCCCCTAAGAACCAAACTATCCGTGTAGTCTTTTGTCTTACTGTTTGATTTTTAGGGGGTGTAAACGTAACAAATAATACTCCATGGATAGTTAAGTGCAACTAAGTGATACTACGAGGGAGAGTTTGTTCGCAATTAACCCTTTTTTAAAGTTCCCCGCTATCAGATCCGTGGCTTCTCCGCTAAAGTTATAATTGCTTATGACCTTTTGTGAAAACCCCGCTCATCACATTTTCTTTGCAAAAGGAACCCATCCAGCTTCTGCGCTGTTTCGAACAGCGGAAACTCCAACAATGACAAATCCGACTAGATCCGCGCCGCCTCCCGTTCCGTTCGACGAAGACCTGTTTGACCGAGGACGACTTGCTCTTCCTAGCTTCAATCAGCACGGACCCGACCGGATCTTGTCCCTCCTCGACCAGCTTCATCTCGATCCGACCGGCCGCAGCCTTCATATTCCATTCATAAATTCATCGCATTCTACACAAGTCTCATGTTTATTTATTTTATTTATTGCAGTTTGTTTATTTATTTATTTTGCGAATCTCTTACTACTGTTAGATATATATTATTCTAATACATTTTTAAAAATTACAGTTTTAGTTTTAGTTATCTTCTAAATGGCGGGTAAATTGGTTCTAAGTAAATTGACAAAGATCGAAAAATTTAATGGTACCAATTATGATATGTGGTATAAAAAAATAAGATATGGTCTTACACAAAAAGGCAAAAACCCTTATGCTAATGTTCATAGAAGATAATTTTATTAAAGTTTTTGAAACTTGTAAAACTTCCATGGATATGTGGCAATCAATAAAAGATACATACGACACTGTCTCGCAAGTTAATATTCAACTCCTTTTGCATAAGCATAATTCTTTTTGCATGCAAGAAGGAGACAATATCGTAGAATATATAAACAAAATAATTGTCGTGGCTAAGGACTTATCTACTGCTGGGATTGAAATATCGGAAAGAATGCAAGTGATAACTATGTTGAACAGTCTTCTACCTTTTTCTTACTATAGCTGTCATTACATTAAGAATGAATCCTGCTATTAAATCTGTTAAAAGGACTTATCTACCTTCCCTTAGTATAGAGTTGGAATGGAGTGTGAATTTTGAAAATTTCTCATTAAGAACTATAGAGTTGGAATGGAGTGTAGATTTTGAAATCCTAATCCTAATAACAATCCTAGATAACTAATAGTTAGAATATATTGTTTCCGTTTCCTTTCGTTTTTAATGTTCATTTTGAATCATCATGCTCACATGGTACTCTTTGTCTTTCTCATTTCTTTAAAAGATCATGAAGACAAGCGTGAAGCATCTAAAAGGCCCCTTTGCTTCACAATGCCTATCACCATGCTACACGTGAAAAAGTTTCCAACATTAGAAGACATCGTGCTTAAAAGTATTCATCATATATGAAATTAAAAAGAAAGCATATATGATGTACTAATGTAGGACATGACATGCAACATATAAGCAGACATCTAAAAAGTTCGGCCGGACATTTTAGTAGGTATAGGACCCCAAATATATACATGTGAGAGGATACTTGATTTGTTAGGCTAGGCCTAAGCTTAGTTTTGTATATTTAGATGTCTTTTATAGACAATTTGTTTGGTATAAGATTTTGCTATGACAATATCTGTTGTGATTATGGATGGCAATTTTGTACCCTCCACAACTCCGGCTCACAAAATTACGAATATGAATAAGAATATCCACTGCGGATAGCACACGTATTCTGAGGATTCAATGATAATGCTGTCAACTTGTCCTAGGTTCTTGATTTGATCTCGTGTGTCTAATCTGAAGTGTGGGAATGGAAGATGAGACCATCACATCTGAGATTTAATTAATAGAAATCGGGGATCAATCAGGAGCTTTGATGTGGGGACCCTTGTACTTTCCTAAAGTTTCCTTCTTATTCCAAAAAAAAAAAAATGTGAACATCAATCTGCATGTTTATATTTGTAGGTTGGATATGAGTCAAATGGATGCATTAACTTTGCTGAATCAGTTGTAGACCATGCTCTTGGCTCGTAAGACATGCTTAGCTGGTTCAATCCATTGCTACTTGCTAGCGTATGCACTCAAACTTTGCGTGAAGGAACGAGATCAAAAGGAAATTGTTCAAAAAGTGGCATGCAACAGCTTTGTGTGAAAGAACAACATCAACATGAAATTGTCATATTAAAAAGAGAAAAACATCAATAGCTTGTAACTCGATAAGATGCTATATTCGTAAGAAAAGGATATATAACAGTAGATTTCACCGCATAGTACATATTATTATGACAGTGAATAAAATATTTGAGGTGATAAAACTCTTATACTGGTTATATTTAGTTGAAACAACAAATACATTTATATTATATGTTTATTGAAACATTCTTGAATTGAACGTAGTAGGAACTCCTCATTTTTTGATCAATTATGTCAATGCAACAACCTTCTGAAATTGCAGCAACATCTAATCAACGAGCATATTATAAGATATAGCTTGAACAATATGAATCACCAACTACTCAACATTGGACTAGCATGAGTCAAGTGGTATCAGAGCAAGATTACCCATCTTTAGGATTCACAACCTAGAGTAGAGTGTTAGGAATTCTATGGAGATTAATCTGCGGAATTAAACATTAAAACAAATAACGGTACCATGTAAATATCACACACAAGCAAACATCAAGATTTAACACAGTTTGGCAAATCATGCCTACGTCCACAGGGCAATCTAGAGAGAAATATTCCCCTATGAATCAAGAGTACGATCCCTCCAAGGTACACATAAACTTGAGGATTAAATCACAAGAGAAAAATACAGTGTTACTTTTAGGGCACCAAAACCTAAACCCATCTCAATTCAAATCTCCAACACCCGCGGAGAAATTTACACTGTACCCTTGACGGCGTCGACGTTCTGAAGATAGTGTTGTTTGAATCACCACAATTGGACAACTGAGCTATCTGGAATCACAACTTTTCTCTCTCTCCCTCTCTCTGCCTCGAAATTAGCGCCCCCTTAAATTTTGCTCTCTATTCACGGGTACAAAATAGCTACAGGGGTCTCATGAATTAAATTCCTTTTAAAGGGATTTTTATTTCTAGGTCCTCCAAACCTATTCCAATTACAAATAGATCCATATAAATCCTTTTCTCAATAGGATTCAACCAATTCAACCTAGTCCTTGTGGGCCCCAATTGGGCTAGACCCATAACAATCTCCCCCTCCAGCCCAAGGAGGGGGTATGCCAATTTGTAACTCCTCACTAGGAGTTCATGCCGGCCAATCGCCGACATAACTCGGTCTTTTCTTTGGAAACAGTCTTCGTTGAATAATCTGCTGGATTTTTATTTGTGTGAATCTTCTGTAGCTTCAGCTCCTCTTTCTCAACAACTTCTCTTAGCCAATGATATCTCACATCAATGTGTTTTGTCCTTGTTCGCGGGAAAAAGAGTTGCGGATGACATTCTCATTGATCTGTAAAACGAACTGTTACAAATTTATCTTTTGCAAACAATTTACAAGATTACAGCTTGCCTTTTTATAAGGACT
>JBAKGM010000081.1:4728050-4750703 GCA_037177215.1 Asparagus racemosus | reverse complement strand
TGTGTGTGTGTGTGTGTGTGTGTGCGCGCGCGCGTGTGTGCGCGCGCGCGTGCTACATATATATGCGTATGCATGTGCCTGTGCATGTGGGCACAGTTACAATACACAGAGGGTGTCATTAAGTTAGTTATAGACACCTGTAAGAATACATGTTTGACCATCAATATTAATGATCTATACCATTCATTGTGATCTGTGCATTCAAAGCTTTATGTAGATAAGCAATAACATAGATTCAATATTTCTAGTTTATACATCTAATGGCTTAGAAATGAACGGTCTGTAACGGTCTCTAATTTGCTTAACTTATAGATAGAAAATTTCAGACAACATGATTTTTGAGCCACATTGATTTGATGACATGTAGGTAACAATGAACAATTTAGATTTTACAATTTGGATGGTCAAACATGTATTTTTACAAGTGTGTTTAACTAACTTAGATGCAATCTAAGGTAGCGCCTTCAAAACTACATTATATGCTATCAAATTGCTCGATCCATTCCGTTCATTTTTATTTATACATTTTGGATTGTATACAAATAAAAAATTAGCCATATTGGGTTGTAGTTACTCATGCATTAAGTGATTGTAAAATTAACGGTTTTATGACAATATAACTAAAGAGACAATGAAAAATATGTGTTAGAAGTATTTAATCATCATGATTTTTATTTTATAGATGTTTTGAGACATTTAGATCACGATGAACGGAGCGTATCATCAATTGGGATAGTCTAATTCATGAATTAAGAAGCGCTTCCTTAGATTGAATTTAAGGTGCCACGAATTTAAGGTGCCACCTTCTGAACACTTTTCACACACACACACACACACACACACACACACACACACACATCATACTAGGTATGAGCTGCCAGCTCATTTTGTAAAATGTGTTGTTAGCTCACTGCCATGTGAGCCCCCACCCCAATGTGACTAGCAAGGATCTCACATGGCATTGAACTGACAACCTATTTTGCAAAATGGGCTGTCAGCTTGTGTGTGTGTGTGTGTGTGTGTTGATACAAAATGTATGTAAGAAAATCAGATAATATTATAAAAAATATAGTTCATATGCTACAAGAAATGCCATTAAAATGTTCGCTATATTTGAAAAGTTAAGATTAAATCTCTTGATCATCAAAAATAACTTCAAAACTATTAATCTACGGATTAAACCAATTGCAGCTGTATGACCCAAACCTAAAAACCGAAACCTACCAAGATGACTTCCAAATTGGTAGGTATCATCTCAGTCAGTCCGACAATTAAACTGAAAACACACCCAACATACCACTTTTTCAATCAAAATTAGCTCCAAATTCCCCCATCATTCCCCATCAATTTGTAGAGAAGACTACTTGATTCCCTCGAATAAGTGGGTAACAGTAACAACAACAACATCATCATCATCAAAGCATTTATCCAAAATATTTTGGGTCAGCTACATGAATCATATTCTTTCATTCTATTCTATTATGGGACATCTCCTCTGTTAAGTTAAATATTATCATATCCTTCTTAATTGCTTCCTACCAAGTTCTTTTAGGTCTACCGCTAGATCTCCTAGCCTCATTAACTATAATACTATTACTTTTCCTAACCGGTGTACTAAGTGATCTCCGTTGTACATGACCAAACCATCTTAGTTAATTATTTATCATTTTGTCCTCAATAGGAGTAACCTCTAATTTATAGTGGATGAACTCATTTATTATCATATCTTTTAGTGTATACACACAAGACCATCGCAACATTCTCATTTCTGCTATACTCATCTTTTACACATATTATTTTTAATTGCCCAACACTTTAACCCATAAAACATTGTTGGTCTTATAACCGCCCTATAAAATTTTTCATTTAGTTTTATTGGTATCCTACGATCACATAAGACTTCCGAAGCACTTCTCTATTTTAATCATCCTGATTTGATTCGATGAACAACATCATCATCAATTTCACCATCATGCCAAATGATTGATTCTAAATAGAGAAAATAATTACTTTTAAATATTTCTTGACCATCAATATGTTTTATAGGCTCTTTTTTTTCTTAGTTTTACTAAAAACACACTCTATATGTTCTATTTTTGTTCTACTAATTCTAGAACATTTAGTTTCAAGAGCTTGTTTCCACATTTCTACTTTAAAAATTAGATATCTTCTAGTTTCATCAACTAACACTATATCATCTGCAAATAACATATACCATGAAATTTTATCCTGAATATGCCAATTAAGGTGATCAATAACTAATTAGAAAAGATAAGGACTTAAAGCTGACCATTTGTGTAAACCTATAGTAATAGGAAACGGTTTAGTCTCTCCTTCATTAGTTCTTGCTCTAGTTGTTACTCTATCATACATATTTTTAATCACATCAATATTATACTAGATACATGTTTTTTTCTAAAACCCATCACATTACCTCTGTGGCACTCTATCATATATTTTTTCTAGATGTATGAAAATCATATGTAGATCCTTTCTCTTCTCTTTATATCTCTCCATCAACCATCTCAAAATATGTAAAGCTTCCATAGTTGACTTCCTGATCATAAAACCAAATTAAATTTCAGATACACTTGTCTCTTTTCTTAGTATTTGCTCAATTACCCTCTCTCAAAGTTTATGGTATGACTCTTGAGCTTTATACTACGATAATTTAAATTTCAGATACACTTGTCTTTTGTTCATGCTAGTTTTTAAACTCTACTTCTTGATAGACATGTCTAAAACCATCAACCTATGTTGTGTAGACAGTATAGTTAAACTCTCTCCCAGTATAATCTTATAATCTTTGCATGTTAACCTATCCACCTTTCTAATAAGAAAAAAATCTATTTGACTACTATTAAATCCACTTTTAAAGGCTATTAAGTGTTCATCCCTTTTTTTAAAATTGTGTATTTGCTATTATCAAATCATACGATGTTGCAAACTCTAAAATTGATTCTCCCATATCGTTCTTATTTCCATACCCAAAACCTCCATGTATCCTCTCATATCCGTTATCATCCTTACCAACATGCCTATTAAGATCCCCTCCCATAAATAATTTATCTCCAAATGAAAGTCCTTATACCAATTCATCTAAGCTATTCTAAAATTTCCTTTTAGTACTCTCGGGCAACACTACTTGTGGTGCGTAAGCACTAATAATATTAATAACATCTACTCTTAATACAATTTTTATTAGTATTATTCTATCTCCAACTCTTTTCTATACCTACAACACTATTTTTTATTATGTTATCTGCAAGGTCTCCCACTCCGTTTCTTTTCTTCTCTTTTCCCGTGTACCAACGTTCATATCAAGTTTTTTCAGTTTCTCTAGATTTTTCACCTATCCATTTAGTTTCTTATAAACAAATTATAGTCCTATTTCTTCTAAGTATGATATCTACTAATTCCATTGTCTCTACGGTAAGTGTACCTATATTCCAAATAGCTAACCTAATTTTACTCTCTTGTAAAATTCTCTTACTATTTCTCGTCTTTTGTCATTCTAGTCCATCCCTAATACTCTTTTGTCATTCTAGTCCATGCCTAATACTATTTGGCAACATATTAGAGGATTGTAGATTATTAGAGCACATTTGCTTACTCGTCATTACACCGGGGTGACATCGATATAGCACGTTACTTCTGAGGAACGCCCTAGCAAACCACTCTTGCTTACATATCATTGGATCGAGTTGACATTGATGCAATGCGTCACCGTGGAGATGCCCCCAACGAATATTTAATAGAATTCATTTTCATATGAATCCGACTATGTTTTACACTGGATGTCGGCTACCTAACGCAACCCTCCTCTTTTATTCTGGCTTGGGACTGGCAGTGCTAGCGAGGAAATAAAGCACAGCACCGGCGTAGTTTCCCTCAAATAAGTGGGTGCTTTAAAAAAATACACAGTTTCGAGAACTAAAAGGATGCAAGAAATTGATGAGGGCAATTATAGAAATTCAAGTAAGTGGCTTGATCTGCGTCAAAATGCTAGTAGGATGATTCCTGTAAGATTTGAAGCAAATGAAAGGATAAGTTTGATCCGTGTATCAGCGGGGAATGAAAAGGATTACGGTGGATGTACTTCATCGAACGCTGTCTCCCTCGCAGAAGTGACTATGGGGCTGCTATCTTAGCCAAATTTCCACCGTCAGTAGATTCATGGAAATCAAGGAAATAATACGAATAGCTGGTAGAGAAACTGTCATCTGTATAGAACGCTAAATACCTTCTTGTCGGTACTCTCTTGAATAATTGTGAAATGTTATCGAGCTCTGCGTTAATACCCCGACCCCAATTGTCATAAATTATGACAAGAAACGTGCATCGAAGCAGTCCAAAATGAGATCAAGACGCTTTACCTCATAGTTCACACACGCTTCTCTCAGCTGTTGCACACTGCGGCTGTTTGTTTCATGATATCTCAAAGAACAGCCAAATGGCATGATAAATATATGTAAGTCACTGTATTAGATATGCCTATGTGTGTGTAGTTGTTGCTCAGTTTCGTAAGGTCGATATGATTCTGAAGATAGCTTAACACACTTTTCATCTCAATGACTAAGATAACAATCACTTCACCGCTCGAATAGACAATGTTATCTTCTTAGAAGAGAATGAGCACAGATTCCAGCAAATGTCTGTAAAACATTGCACTCAAATACTTGTAATGTATCAGTTCTTATGGTACAGGAGCCTAAGTTAATTTAGATTACACAAGGCAAGAAAATGTATGTTAGCATAGATGATCACTAAAAGGGTAATGCTGCTAAAGAGTGTTATTCTGTTGTAAGCGTTACCTGAGAATTCATAGTGATTATGGCACAACATACATCAGAATATAAATTGTACAAGGCAAGGGTTTTACAAGAAAAATCAGCTCACAAGGGCAAGAAAGTAGACATCAAAAGTTTGGATGTATAGTAACGTTTACCGAATCAAATAGCTCTAAATTTGTGCTTCTCCTATGCTGATGGAATATTTGGCTTGGAGTATACATCTCGAATCTCCAAATAATAAATCCCCTTTAGCAGATGGATCACAAAAGCTAGTATACGAATCCTTACAGTGGTAATGAAAATCTTGGTTCTTTAATGAAATTACTGACCATTATGTCCCATGTCCTATTGTTGGGGATTATCCCACAATTCACAGCCCTACCAAGAAGCGAGCTTGCATCATCAAGCATGTCTGCTTTGCAATGCCAACTAATGAGAATATTGTAAGTCACTGTATCTGGGATTAACCCTTCAGCATATATATTCTCTAAGAGTTTCAAAGCCTGACTCATCTTACCCATCTTGCACATTCCATTCATTAGACTATTATACGTAACTATATCAGGTGTAAATCCTCGATGAAGCATTTCTTGTAAGAGTTCGAGGGCATCTTGAACTTTCTTTTCTTTGCACAGGCCATTTATTAGGAGATTATAAGAAACATTACTTGCAGAGATACCTTTTCTCGTCATCTCCTCAAACATCCCCAAACCTGTCTTAACCTCTCCACCTTTACAAAGTGCTTTTATTAGCCCGTTATAGCTCACAACATCAAGCAAACATCCACGAGATATCATTTCCTTAGCAATCTCTAAAGATTTTTGCCAATCGCCTTTCCATAGCACTGCATGAATTAGTGTATTATATGTTACAGTATTAGCAATAACACCCTCCAATAACAAGTTATCATATAAACAGAACGCTTCCTCAATCTTGCCAACCTGACACAAGCCATATAAAAGAGAATTAAAAGTAAAAATATCAGGCTTATACCCTTCTCTTTTCATCTTTTCAAAAATTTCCATAGCCTGTTCAACTTTCCGATCTTTGCACAGAGCAGAGATCAGGCGATTATATCCTACAGTATTCAGACTCAAACCTTTTGAAGACAGTTGGTCCAAAACTTTATTAGCTTCCTCCCACCGACAATCTTTACAAAACCCATCTATCAAAATTGTATATGTGACAATATTTGGTGTGCATGCCTTTTCTTCCATCTCGTTAAGTAACAGCATAGCTGACCAAAATTTCTTTTCCTTACATAGGCCTTGAATCATTATATTGTAAGTATAAATATCAGGATCATACCCATTCATCAGCATATTGTCATAAAGCTTCTTTGCTTCTGTTAGCCTTCCCTCTTCCACAAATCCATTGATCATGGTGTTTATCAAAACCACATTTGAATTCGGTATTGCATCCAAAACTGCTTTCATGTCAGTTGCATGATCTTTCCCACACAATTTCTGCAATAATGCACTTGCTTTATCTAATTGGCCTTTATTACACAACCCTTGCAATAAAACTCCATAGGTCAAAGCACTCGGTGTAAATCCTTGAGTGATCATTCTATCAATCAACTTAAGGGCTTCTCTTGTCTGACCAACTTTACAAAGACCATGAATAACATCGTTAAAGGTCATAGCATCGGGTGAACAACCCACAGCAAGCATCTCCTCCAAAAGCCTCAAAGCTTCCGAAGCTCTATTCTCCTTATAGAGAGCATGTATCAACGTCTGATAAATAACTGAATCCTGAACACACCCGTGCCTCACCATTTCTTTACGAAGTGAGCACGCAAACTCTACCTTATTCATTGCACATAAAGCCTTCATCACTATAGAGAAAGTGAAAGTAGTAGGCGACACTTTCTTATGTATCATTTTGAAGAACAACTTAGCTGCCATATCATAACAATTTGTTTTCACCAAGATATCCAGAACAACATTGTATGATCTAAAGGTTGGCGAACAATCGAACAATTCGGGCATTTCATCGAGCATCTTGACTGCAGTCCCGGGAAACCCAGCCTTCCCATATCCAATCATGATGAATATGAACAAACGCTCTCTGAACACAATGCCTTCACCCTTAGCTTGCTGTAGTAATTTCTCTATGGTATCAAACTCTCCGGCTTCGCTTAATTTGGCGACGAGAGTGCAGTATACATCAAAGGAATGAGAGTAGCCATTTTGGGCAGCCGCCCAATTGAAGAGGTGCATTGAGGTTGGGACATCGAGTGGGAGCTGAAGAAATTTGCAGAGTCTTGCTGGTGTGATTCGATTGAAAGATTGGCGAAGGGATTCGATATCGAAGGGTTTGAGTAGTTTTTCCCACTCATTTTCATGCGTTTGGGTGGAGGAACAGAACACGGCTAAAGGTGGTAGCTTTCTGCTGCTGATCCTTGCAAGAACTGATCTTTTTATCATAACTCATATAAAAATCATTGGGAAGAAGAGGACCATGGGGCTGTGTGGGGATTAACGGCCTTAAGAAGAAAGAAAAGAGAACAAACCCATTTCAAAAATGCAATTTTTTTTGCCTTAATTTTATGAGAGCTCGAGTACCTTTGATTTGGGAAGGAAAAGAAGCGATTTTTCTTTGACGGTTTGACAAGCACCCAATCGAGCTGTGTTGGATTTTATGGAAACTAGAACTTCGATCGTACGACCCTCAATTGGGATAGGAAAACTTTGCTCTCGTTTACTTTGAAATTCATCTTTATGGGGTCTGAGTATGATTGGGATATGTAATGGGATCTTTGGTGTAAATGTGCGCTAAATCTGTTATTTATTTATTATTATCATTTATTATTATTATTATTATTATTATTACTAGTATGCAATATTCATGTAGACATGATTGCTTTATATTCTAGATTTGACTATAAAAGAATTTATATGCAGATAACATGGAAAGAGAAAAAAAATCATAGAAAAAATAAATATAATAATTAATAATATAGAAGATAGAAATAATTATTTTTAATTTATATACATAATAATTCTAGATAATATTTTGGTTCAAAATATTTCAAGTACAAATGTTTGACATATGATTGGGCATTAAGGCGGAAAATGTGTACTTATGCAAGGTAAAAGAGATGTAAGGAACTTCTTTTTTTTCTTCAGAATTTGCTTCTTATGATACAATATAGTATCAATCAATTTTCTTTCACAACTGTTCTCATTGTCACGTGAACATTTTTATTTAGTATATGTATAAAATTCTCATCTATTATAGGCTCTTCTTCGTACCTACTTAAAGCCAGGACTCTCTAAGAGACTTCAATGCAAGCATATTCATATAAAGACTAAGAAAAAAATTTCATTTTTCCCAAAGATATGATTTCATGAGACTTTTGCATTGATTACTTTTGTTCTTTAGCACCAATAGTTACAGATAAGACTTGGTAGAAATATCCTCTAATGAACTATCGCTCCACTGAAAAGTCTATGATCACCTAAAATATCTCTTAATATTCTTTTGATGGTTTGAATTGTAAATCTTTTGTCATCCGTACTTTATCTTATAACATTCGTATGAACTTTGAGATTCCATCTTGTTAGTAAATAATTATAGTAAACTTTGTGGGTTGGGATATTTTCTTAATACTTCTCAGAAAAATTTAGCCAAGTATATTTGAATTTATATAACCATATAATATTGGGGTTTTTCTCATATCAATCTTTTGAATCTGTCATATTTAGAAATTAGTCCCACCAATCATTGAAATTGCTATTAGATCCTCAATTCTTAGCAATATATATAATACTATATGATAATACATTATTGTAATATGTTATTATTACCAATATATATAATATTATAATATATTATAAAAATAAAATAGTATAATATTTATATTATAAGTATTACAAATATAATACTTTTTTAGTACTTTTCGTTATTTCCTAGGTTAGATTATTAGATTTTACTCTAGTAAGCAAAAATAATATTCATAAATATTAATTACTAAAATTAACTAAATATTAAATTTAATAGTATAAATTTAGTGAAAATAATGAAAGTTTAAAAATGATATTTAATAGCATATGAGGGCATTTTCGTGATTATGAATGAAACTCCAAGGCTATTTTGGGAAATTTTTTTAAAATCATATTAGATTAGTATTTAATTAGAGATAATTGGCATAATTAATAAATATCAAAATTTAAGAGGGCAAAAGAGGAATTTAGAAGTTTTAACACCCCAATTCTCTTTTAAACGAAGTATATATATAGATATAGATAGATATAAATATGGATAGATATATATTAAGAGAGGCACTAGTTCGTGGACTAATTCAAATTAATAAGATTTAATGAGGGACCAAACCCGAACTGGACTCGGATCCAAACCCGAGTATCTCTTGTCTCCTTATCGGATCCAAACCCGAGCTGGACTCGGATTCAATCGCCTTTTAAACCTCAGAGCAAACCTTTCGTTAAAAAAAACAAATAAATAAAAATAAAAAAAATCACCATCCTACATTACCATCGACGGAAACTCTCGATCATGGCGCCTCACGACCTCCGCCGCCCATTCAAACGGCCGGCAATCTCCGACCAGCAACGCCGGCGAGAAATCGCCCTCCGCCGCCAGACCCAGCAGCGCTCCGACTCCCAGAACCGTGCTCGCCGTCTCGCTTCCTCCGTCGTCTCCCTCCAACTCGAGCCTCAACCCGAACCCGAACCCGAACCCGATATCGAGTTGGAAACCGAGACCGAGGCTTGGCCGGAATCGGATCCAAAACCCGATAAGGGGGAGTTTGATGTCGTCGAGGCGTCGAAGTTGAAGGGGGCGGAGGCTCGCCGGTGGTTTGCGAGGCAGCTTATGTTGCCGGAGTGGATGATTGATGTTCCTCCTAACCTTGATTCTGATTGGTGTGTTTCTAAAACCCTAATTCTTTCAAAAAAAATTTGATATTTTACTCTGTTGATTCTTTAAAAATTGGTACTTAGGCTTTAAATTGGACGCAAATGGGCCCTTAACTGTGCAAACTCTGGATTTCCACGGTAAATCGTGAAAAAAGCCCCAAAGCAGCTCATAAATTAAATTCAATTCGTTAAAAGCAAGGTGGTAAGTTAAGACAAAGTTAAGTTTTTGGTTATTAGCACTTTAATGCCACCAAAGTTTTGCCCTTTTAAATTTGATGCACTGAAGTTCTATTTTTGGCAATTTGATACCCTGAATTGCTAAAGAGTTGATGTTAATTTTGTTCAAGTATGTCAACAAAGAAAGCTGAATGGCAAACAATTTTCCTACCAAATTTAGTTTTTAGCTTGGGAAATGAGGAACAAAGTTAGGGCATAGTATCAACATCGATTTGAAAACTTGGAGGTAACAAATTGTCAAAATAGAACTTGAGGATACTAAAGTTAAAAGATGTGAAACTTTGGGGAGTCTTTGGGCATAATTACAGTAGTGAAGTGGTTATACATGAGGATTTATGAAGAATTGTAAATTACTGAATGGTTATACACTAAAAATTATGAAGAATTGTAAATTACAAGTAATTAGAGTCAATAGATTGAAAGTTTAGTGGTACATGGGAAACCTCCTTCTGTCCTTTTACATAAATCCTCCTTTTTCTTATCAGTATTTAAGCTTGGTGCTTAATGTTTGAACTGTAGACATACTTTGCTGGGTGAGTGACTAATACTAACTGTGCAAACGAGAGTCTGCCAAACTTGTGATTTCGTAATCCTCAGGGAACACATGGAGTCCCTCCAACTTTTGTGTGTGTTGGGTTTGGGTAGTGTCACTAGAATTTTATTTCTTCCCATTTGTCTCCTTTCACCTGTTATCTCGACAAATTCAAATATTTTTGGTTGTTTGGTTCTAGTGTTTTAATGAACGTTCCAAGAAATTGCTTTCAGTTATTGGGATATACAGATGGAACTTATCTCCTAACTTTATATTAGTATAAATGAAAATGGTTAGTTGTCTTCTTTTAATCTCATCCCTTTTTGTTCTACCAAATTATAATGATAGAGAAACTGTTCGTAAATCAGAGGATATTCATCCTTTTTTCCTTTTATGTGCTTCTCATTGTTTATGAGAGTTTTTTCTAGTCTACTAAAATGCTCTTATATAGTATTGTACGAGGTACTAGAAAACACTGTTTTATTTGATCTGGAAATTTTGTAGGTATGTCTTTTCACGGCCATCTGGAAAACGGTGTTTTGTTGTTTCTTCTAATGGCACAACAGTAAGTAGACTCCGGAACGGATCTATTTTGCACCGGTTTCCATCGTCTTTGCCGTGTGGTGCCAAAACGAGGGATATGTCAGGTCCAGCACATGCCTATTGTATTTTGGACTGTATATTTCATGAGGTAAATTTTAAATTTTACAATAGGGTTATAGTCCCTGAAATCTTATAACTATCTTGAAATTAGTCCCCTAGTTAGCAGCTGTTTGATTTGGGATGAAAATGAAATGCCCTTTAAGTTTTTAACTAATTTGGGGATTAATTCCATAACACTTAGAAAATTTTGTGGGGCTAATTTCAAAATATGATGATTTCGGGGAATAATCTGAAATTTTGAAGAGTGGGGATTAATTCCCAAATATGAAAGCTTTGGGGGACTGATATAGAAAAAAAAACCTTTGCTATAAGATGTTATTTTGAATCTCAGGTTGGGCAACTGTGCTTATAGCACAATCTATTTTCTTGCAGCTTGATCAGACATACTATGTGATTGATATGCTGTGTTGGCGTGGGTACTCATTGTATGATTGCAGTGCAGAGTTCAGATTCTTTTGGTTAAATTCCAAGCTCGGGGAGACTGGAGCTTGTAATCCACCATCTAAGTACCATAAATTCAGATTCGCTGCTGTTCCAATTTATGACTGCAATGAGATGGGTTTACAAACAGCATATGCAGGTGCTGTGCCTTATGCTAAAGATGGTCTATTGTTTTACAACAAGTATGATCCTATTTCCTTGGTCTAGAATACTGGAGATTCTTGATGGTATAATGTTTTAGGTAATTTGTTAATATGGCATTTTTCCAACCCAATGCAAGCCACTTAATGCAATAGAAGTGAGAAGATTATAATCAATGGAGGAAGGAGGACTATGAACAGAGAACTCGGTAGGAAACAATTAAGTATTGTAGTGGTTTACTTAACAGAGATAGCCTTTAGTAAAATTGAATGAAAAAAACTAGGATTAATGTAGCCAACCCAAAAAAAATTGGGATGAAGTATTTGTTATTGTTGTATTTAACAACTTTTTCTAAAAATTAATGTTCTTGTTTTCATCCTGCTCGTTTTGTATTTAGTTCCAACTACAACATTTTCCTCAATTGTTGGTGGCCATCTAATTCTGTTATGTGTTCTTTCCAGGCATGCACATTACCAAACTGGCAATACACCTTTGGCATTAGTATGGAAGGATGAATCTTGTAGTCAATATGTTATTGACACTGACAGCAAAGGACAAGTTCCAGCCCAGCAGCAGGTAAAAGTTGACAATTTTTCTGAGTTGCAAAGTTAAATTTGATCTTGTATTTCAGATGATTAAAACTAGCTACTGGTTTTTATCAAGAAGGTCTGCTGTGATGTTTTGTTTCATGCTGTTGTGTAATTATGATGTGAAGTTCTGTGCCCGATAGTTTATAAGCTTAATGGCATATTTTTATGTTGTGCTCTATTTGCATTTCGCATTTTAACATCAAAATGATATTATATTGGTGTCTTTTCTTTGACTAGTGAGTCTAAATTTTGTTACCTTTTATATGATTATCAGGTTGTGTTGGAGTTGCAAGATGACGGGAAATTGACTACCTCTGATGATCCTCCAGTAGTGTTTGGTTGTGTCGATGGAGAATTTGTACAAAAGGTAATTTTCATATCGAATAACTATACTTGCAGTCATTTCCCTATTATAATGATGTTTTCAAGGAACAAGTATAATTTGTTCTAGTAAATTGCTACTTCTATTATTTTCCCCCATTTCTCTTATTAGGGAATGTAAGTTACGCAGTTAAATGACTCAGTATAAAATGTACCCTTTTGTAACTGGATAAGTAGAGCTTCCATTTTTCATTCAGTCTCCTAGTTTTAAATATTTTGAAGGTTGAGTGCCTTATCCTATGCTGCAAATGATAATTCCAGCTTGCACTTCTCTTTTGATATCTAGTGCAAATTCTTTTAACTTTTTTGTTTAATGTTTTTATTCCCTTATATTGAAATTTTCAATTTTTTATTTACGCAGGCAGGTGCCCACTCAGGTAATCTTCTCCGATTTGCTATTAGAGATGAAGCGGTGAGACTTGTTGATGGAAAAATGGAGATTGGTGACATGCAATTCACTGGAAAGCCTAACCGATCACGGGCTTTTGCGGATAGCTATTCTAAGGTTTGTAGGAAAATGCTTGATTTGTTCATTTTGATTGCCATTGTGAAATACTCTGCTAAATGAAGAAATAATGTCTCTTCGTTTACCAAAATGCAAATCTATTGACATAATACTGTTTGGTTTTGACTTTGGTCTGACTCATTAACCTCATTGTTTCCGCTGCATTTTATTGTTTGATCTAACTTATTAACTTGGATTATAAGACCCACAAATTGCAAGATCCACAATCTAATATAGGGATGAGAGGAATCCTTAAATAAAGGATAAAAAAGCAGTCGTGTCGATAATAACAAAATTATGCACGCAAATGGAGTTCTTGTTTCAAGGTAAATCTTGCTACTTGGAAAGTCTTGGATAATAAGGGCATTGATTCTTTTGGTGGCTTTGCAGGTTTTGTTCCAGCACGCGGCTAGGCACTCCCCTTTGCGGTTTGGAGATTTGGTTGCCGCCATTCAGTCAAACCTTACTAATGATAGCAACGTTAATGATATTGATATGGCCGGCTGAAGTTATGAATGGTTATGTGTATTATGTTAAATTTACAAGCTTCATTTTGGAGAACTATTTATTTGTAACCCATCAGTTTTGAGTTCCATCCACCTTGCTGGGGTATGTAATACTACATAATATATATGATACAGCTTGGGTATGATATAGGTTTTTTTTTGGGGGGTGTGTGCTTGTTGGGCATAATTGGTTCATGCAAGACTTCTTTTCCATGTACTGTTTTATGTACAACTATGATTATATGGTATTCATGGAATGCATGTAATGCCTTGTAGCCGTCTGTCATATGCAATTGTGTTACATCTGGGATGTGTCCTACCTTGCTGTTCGCTTATATTGTGTCTTGAAGGTAATGTCAGTCTTTTAAGTTATGCGATCTATACCTTTTATCTTTAGCGATTTCATGTTTATTTAAATATCCCTGTTGCATATGGTTTAAGGGAAGTTTTTACATTTGGATAAATCTTGAAGGGTTTCTTGGTTTGCTGTTGGACAAGGTTGAGAAAGATATATGAGTGGACCTGGTTTGTTTATCGGATTTGATGACCATAGACATTTTTGCATTGGTTTATGATGTATCATGTATTTGACATGTTTAGTTCACGCGACAAGGAAAGGGGGAAAAGGAAATAGGAATGATAAGCATGAGTTATTATGGATATAATATATCACTGAGAATCTGACATTGAGTTTGTTTTTGACGAAGATAAAATCGACTTGTGCAAAGTCAGTAGTTTCAATGTAGTTTCTTGAGGAAGGGAAGTGTTCATTGGGATATTGGTGGATCACTAATAATTATGAAATGCGCTCTATGTTCTTATCACCTAGTCATTCCTTATATGTCCATTGTAAATGGATTTCACTAATTATCTACAAGTTTCTTCTTTACAAACAAGAAATAATCAATTAGTTCATGTATTTTCACTATGTAGTAAGGTTTTGTTGCATAAAATTTGTAATAATATAGGCATCGACTTCAATCTAGTATTTAGTTTTACATGCATTTTTTAATATAATATATGATGCTTGTGAAATGCTAATAGGGATGCAATATTCGCTCAAATTTTTACACTTTTCCTTGTGAGATAGTTTCATCATATACGATTTAAAACTTCATCTGTGTAATTTACAACTTTACTGAACTTTTTATAAAAATGTAGTATAGAGAATTTGAAAAAGAGAAAATGAAGAGATGAGAACTATAGAAATTTAGGTTTTGACGGAAGAAAAATGTGTAACCACTGTAGCCATCTTTTAACTCAATTTTTTTATCTTGGAAAAGATCAAAAAAGCAAGCAATCAATTGAAAACCAAAAACTATTTCCACTTTAGGAAACTGAGAAATTCTTAATTACTCGTAATGATTCATGTGCACAATTGAGACCATCATTATAGTTGAATAAAAGTTTTCGTCGTAGAACTTTTCTCTCCGTATACTGTGGTAGTATTATTGAATAAAAGTTTTCGTCACATCTGCGGGAGAACTTCTCTCTCCTTACACTTTGGTAATATTAGTTGTGATTCATGGACATAACCTGAGTGTTTCCCTAAACATAAAACTGCCTTGTTCTCTTTCTCCCTCTTTATAATTTGTCTTCCTCCTCCATATTTTCTTCTAAAAAAAAAGCGTAGAAAGAAGATTCAAGTGTGAATTGTGCAAATCCATTTCGGCCTCATAAGATATCCTAAACTACCATAACCCTATTCTTTACAGGATTTAATTATTTTTAATAAAATTTCAGTTGCAAAGAACCAGAATAGGAATCTTATCAGAATGTCCCGCATGGTGCAGGGCATTCTGAACCAAGTGTGTTTGCAACCAGGGGGCACTTTGATCTTTTCACTATCCCTATTTGGCACAATGAACCCCATCTTGTGCCGAGTTCTGATAGAATTCCTATTTATACAAAGATCAATGTTTAACCACATCGCACCTCAAACACTTGGGAGCGCAAAAAACTGGGATTTATTTTATTTCAAACTAGCTGATAGGAGAACAATGATACGATACAGTCTTGTTACAGCCCATCGGAATTTTTTTGTAATTGCAATTAGCTCAGATTTCTGAAAAGGATCTGATGGTCCTGAAACCATGGTTTCCTGGGAGGGGTGCATTTCCAGGACGAACCGAGATTATCACATCAAGACCTGAAAAGAAGTTTAAAGCAATTTAAATTCTTTAAGCAAATCAACAACAATTGGCCACAGGTTTTTGTCCTAGATCTTTTTCTTCCCTTTCAAGTCTCACTTAGCAAATGACGTAAAGACTTCAGTCCAATGATTAAAGCAAACCACCAACTCATAACCAACTTAGACCTGCGGAAGGAGGTATTACGAATTATTTCTGGCTTGAAATTTGTTTACTTCACTCAATAACAGTGGAAAAGTTGTTACATATTTGTTTCTAGAAGTCCTCAACATAGGACACACATTAATCTCACAGCTTTGCTAAGATATTTGGAGTTTGTATAGATGAACAAGCTGTGAGGATAAATAACGGGATAATGAACTTAGAGCAATGGATAAATATAGTACGAATTTAGGAGAGCACAAAAGATTGCGGTGGTCGATACAAAAAGTGAATACTCACCTGCAGCCTTTGCAGCAATAGCTTCTGCATAGACATCAGTTACAAATAGCATTTGAGATGGCTTGTCTGCTCCTGGTGATTGCGAGATCTCAAATTAAGAGTGTGTTTCTCTTTTGTTCCTATAGAAAAAGGAAAAGCTAGAAACTAGTTTTCAGCGAAAATATGACAGAAGAGCTGCATTCGTCGTGGTCCAAGACATGCATACCTTTGTTAGGGTCTCCTGTCGGAGTTCAAGGATCCAACAATTTCTATGAAGAATTAAGGTACATTGGACAAGTAGAGGATTATCAAAGTGCAATTTGTTTTAATGAATGATTTACCTGATTGAGGGGGAAGAGGAAGAGGAGGAGAAGGAAAACAGGAAGGATGTTATTTGCAAAAAGATAGATCTTTGTTGTTCTGGTAAGCTTGATTTCCTCTTGAAAGCAAGATGTGAAGTTGTTTTTAAAATTATGAAAACTAAACAATTACAACGGCGCATGTAGTAAACACAAGAAAGAGATACTTCTAATTGCAATGAATTATAATTTTAAGTAAGCAAAATACTAATTTGTCCCGTGCCTATTACTATCCTTTTCTTATATTTTGTTCTTTGTATGTTTTTTTTTGAGATCCAGCTAAGAAAAGTATGCTGTTTACCAAAAATATGAAGCAACATTTGTCCTTCAAAAAATTTCACGGGATGAAACTGCCTACTGCAGAAAGCATTTCAGGAATTCGTTGAAGAAACTACGAGGATATGACCTTGATGCCATTAGCATGCAAAGAATGGTTTTCGATGTTTAATAGACCTCTGTGATATATGATGTTCATGTAATGTGGACGATGTCCCATTTCTGTATGTTGTAAGTGCTACATCTGAGATGCAATATAGATTCCTGTTTGCTTATATTGTGTCTTGAAAGTAACGTCAGTCCTACAGTTTTCTCATCTATACCTTTTATCTTTACTGCACTTTTGAATTTGGTCCACATTGGTGTCAGCTGGAAATGAGCAAAATTCATGTTTCTCTAAATACACCTGCTGCTCATTGTTTTGTGAAAACTTTCTGCATTGTTGAATAAAGCTCCAGGATATTTCTCGATTTGCTGTTGGCGTGGTTGAGAAATATATATTAGGTCGACCTGGTTAGTTTAAAGAAGATTTAATGACTTCAGACATTTTTTTTTCCCATTGGTTTATCATGTGTCATGTGTTGGTCATGTTTAGTTCATGCATCAAGGAAAGATGCTGCAAATTGAAAATGAAATAGAAATGAGTAGCTGTGATATGGATGTATAATATAATCCTAATAATCTACCTTTTATATTTGTTTTTGAGGAAGATAAAATTGAGTTGTTGGCAAAGAATATATTTCGTTTTATATAAAGGGGAAGTGTTTATTGGGATATTGGTGGATAGCTAAAACTTTTGAAATTTTGTACTTATGATCGTTGCTCAACTTGTTGTGATAGATAAAGTACGTAGCATATTGCATACTTTGCTATTGAAAGGTGTAAGCTTTAGAATGTTATAAGCTTTAGAATGTTAAGTGGCACCATGGAAATTTCGATGCGGTCAGCGCAACTAGCTTCTAAGTTGTAATTTTTCATCGCATGCAACTAGCTTCAAAGTTGTAATTTTTTATTGTGGCATATGAATGTAATTTTATTTTTGCACAGCTTCAGTGTTGGAAATCTATAGCTATGCACAACGTCCTTCAAGAATAACTCAAGAGTGGCATTGTACTGCAAGTATTCCGCAGAATTAGTTAACTACTATGTCCCATGTTGATTATAGCTAAACTCTAAAAAGATTGCTTTAGTTGGTTGCATTTTAAGAGCTTGTTCCTGTGTAAATTTGTTATAATATGAGTCCAACCTATTCCTTGATTTTACATACATTTTTAATAAATATTGTTTGTGAAATGCTAATAAATATGCTAATTTGCCTTTTTTGAATTAATTTCACAAAACCCCTGAACTTTGAGGAGTGTTGCAGATAACCGCTGAACTTTGTGGTGTCTCACATTACCTCCTGAACTTCAAACTTTTCTCATAGGATACTCCCCTACATGTAATTTGCAAGTGAATAAAATTTCATTGGAAGAAAAAAATACTCTAATATTTAGGAGAGGGGGTATATAACCTATAACTGGCAAATGACAAAGTTTAGAATTTTTTTCTCTCAAGGAAATCTTAGTTATTTGCAAATTACATGTAGGGAGTCCTGTGAGAAAAGTTCAAAGTTCAGGGATTTTGTGAGACACCCAAAGTTTCTTTTCTTTTTTGGGGTTGGTTTGTTAGATAAACAAAGTCCAGAGAGGTCATGTGCACCACCCCTAAAGTTCACGGGATTACGTGAAATTAACCCTTTTTTAACAATTTCCCTTGGCTGATAATCACGTATAGGTTTGGATTCAAAATGTCATTTCCATGTTCAAGTTTCACTCTCGTGACTACTATTTCATCGATCAATGTATACGTCTGATGACCGTGCTGGGCTTTGCTATAAAGAAATTGAACGAGTAAATGAAGAGACGAAATTTCAAAAAATTAGGTATTGACAGAAGGAAAATGGTTAAACAATCGTACTCACCTTTTAAACTTAATTTTTATATTGGGAAGAGATCGAACACAAACAATCCCTTGCAATATTGAGAATGCTATTGAACTCTTTATCGATATCTTTCCTTAACCAACAATGTTTTTGCGATCTGAAATTGAAAATAAAAACGTGCTAAACTCGTGGTGCAGAATAGAAGGGGTATTACTGTAATTACACAGTCCCATTTTGTTGCTCAGAATGCCCCCCCACATGGTGCATTGTTCTAATAGAAAGTTTACTCAGTCATGGTAGGCCAAAAACTATTTCCGTGTGATGAAATTGGGCGTAGTTCCCGTTTCCTTGTGATTGATGTGCGCAACTGAAATAATCAATATGGTTGAATAAAAATTTTTCTTACTTCTGATTCACGTGCACAAATTGAGGACAATAATTATCACTGAATATAGAAATCTAACCTACTTCATGAAATGTTTTCTCCCAACATAAAACCACTTTGTTCTTTACTTTCCATCTTTATAGTTTGTCTTCATCCATTTTTATTTCCGAAAGAACGAACAAATATGAGTAGGGAATAAAATTCTCGAGGCACGAATTATGCAAATCTTAACTATAATTATATATATTATCCTTAGGATTTAACCCTTTTTTTTCTTTAGCAATTGTCATGGACCAAGGTTAGAGAAAGCGATAGGCATTTTCGGCGTCTAGGTTGTTTTCCTTATTTATTTATTTATTATAATTACAATATAATTGATAGTAAATATCATAGAAAGCTTAGACACAGAACTAATGCCTAGGCAAATTTCTTTTTTCGTTCAAGTGGTGGTGGAGGTGGTTTTACTGAAGGTCAGAGGAGATTGAAGACGTGTTCATGGTTGGAAGCTGGAAGAGTTTGGATGATGTGGAGCCCGCAACAGAAGGAAAATCATGATCAATGCTTAAAGGGTATAGTCCATATAAGCAAACCATGTTCTCCTAAGTGCTTCTAAAACCAAGGTGGATAACCTAGGTATCACCTAGGCGTTAAGCACTAGGCGGGCGACCTACGTATCACCTAGGCCTAAAGCGTACGCCTAGGCACATCACGTCTGAGATACTTGGGCACCCAAAAACTTGAGATTTTATTTTGATTCACAATAGCTGACAGAAAAATAATGGTCTCATATGTTACAATACAGTCTTATAACAATCATTTGCATACATGAAACATCCATTCTTCAGGGAAGTCACTCGTCCATGGGAATTTTTTGCGACTTTGCAATTAGCTCAGATTTCTGCAAAGGATTTGATGGTCTTGAAACCATGATTTTCTGGGAGAGGTGCATTTCCAGGACGAACTGAGATCATCACTTCGAGACCTGGAAAGAAGTTAAACAATTTATACTCATTCAGCAAATCACCAACAAAAGCCACAGCATTGTTAGTCCATAAACATGCATAAAACTGTAACAAGAAAGAATTCATCGAAATCCTTTCTTCACCTTCAAGTCTCTCTTCTCAAATGGCACAATGATTAATGATCATGAGTCGTCAATGTAGGTGAAAATGGGCTTTCCTTGAGCCTTTTACACTTAAAAGTTAACCCCTAACTTGTAACAAAAGTACCGGGTATTTACGCATCTATTAGTTCACTGCACTTGTTTGCAGGAAGATGTATTAGGATTCTTTCCCCCCTTGTTTACATCACCCTACAACAGTGGAAAAGTTTTTGACATTTGTTTGTAGAAGTCTTCAACATGGAAAGTACATCATTTTTGCAGCGATAGTAGGATACTTGGAGTTTGGATAGATGAAAAAAAACTTTAGGATATATAAAGAGATAATGAACTATTGAGCAATATAAATGTCAAAAATCCAGGAGAGCGCAAAAAAAATTTACAGGACAATGCACAGGTGAGAACTCACCAGCTGCCTTCGCAGCCACAGCTTCTTGATAGACATCCGTCACAAAAAGGATTTGAGATGGCTTATCTACTCCTACTGATTGTGAGATCTCAGAGTAACTGCGCAATTCTCTTTTATTCCTACAGAAGAAGAAAATTTATTAACTAATTTTGAGCAAACAATACGATGAAAAAAGAAGACTGACTAGTAAGGAAAACATACCCCACAGTAGTGTCAAAAAATCCACACAAGTATTTTCTCAAATCCCCATATACTGTATTCCCAAAGATGAGCCTCTGAGCTTCTCTACTACCACTAGAATATATGTAAACCTGAAGAACAAAGTTTTGGGATCAACGTCATCATTTTTCCACGGAAGATTAATAAATCAGATAAAGAGAAATCATGAAGCAGTCTAGTAAGTAGTGCAGCATGTTCCACGGAAAATTAATAAATCAGATAAAGAGAAATCATAAAGCAGTCTAGTAAGTAGTGCAGCATGGACGCCTACATGCCAATTTTTGAGCATTTCCTATCTGAAATGTAAGCACAAGAGAGAGTTTTTAGTTTTATTTATTGGTCTACATCCTTTTCTTTATTTTCTCATACAACTGACCCTCATCTGGTGTCCTAATTCATCCATAGGGGCTAAGAATTATCTCAACACTATCTATTTATTCGTGTTTACACAACAAAAAAAAAAAACCTTCCAAAAATTATATCCTCCAGTTGTATGATTGGTTCACATTCTTTCGATGCCTCAAGATAAATTAATTAACAAGCCACAGTCATCCTGATCCTTGACACACAGCAGTCTACTATTTGACTTCAAGAATCCAACTATTTCAACGAAGAGCGTACAGTGGACAACTAGAGGATTATCATTTATCAAAGTGCAATTTTTTTAATGAATGATTAACCGGATTGGGGATGAGGAAGAGGAAGAGGAAGAGGAAGAGGAAGAGGAAGGACGTTAGTTGCAAAAAGAAATATCTATGTTATTCTGGTGAGATTGATTTCCTCCTGCAAGTAAGAGGTGAAACTGTCCTCAGATTATAAAACTAAACAATTCCAATGGAGCATCTAGTAAGCACCACAAATAGATACTATTCAGTTGCAAGGAATTTTATTTTAAGCAAGAAAAGAACTCTAGTTTTTCTGGTGCCTATGCATTCTACTGTCCTTTTCTCATCTATTATTCTCTCTTGCTCATTTTGAGAACCAGCTAAGAAAAGTATTACTGTTACAAAAATAGAAGCAACTTTCATGAATACTTTTCTTACTGTAAAGATTTGATGGGATGAAGCTGCCTACTGTCGAAAGAATATAACTACACAGTCCATATTACTACTTCTAGCACTTCTCAAGAATTAATTGAAGAAAATATGAGGATATGACCTTGATGCCATTAGCATGCCACTTCTTAAGAGCTTCAGGAACATCCTCAAAAACAACTCCCTGCAGTTCATTATTTTCATACCCAGTTCTCCATATATGTCCCTGCATATAGAAATGAAACGCGAATAAATGTAAAAATTCAGTTCTGGTAGCCATAGATATACCTTTTACACCTAGTCACTTGAAAGATTTAATTACCTGCAGTTGTTTGAGAGCAGTAATTTTTCTGTCAGCCTTTATCATTGCTTCTACATTAGTTACCAAGGCATCAATCACTTTTTCTTTCCCCGCATCATCAGCTGGAATTGGTACAGACCCCAAAACACCTTTTTCCAGGTCATCTTTAACCTATATATGATTTATTTTCGAATGTAACCATGTAAGTAATAACCAAAATTTGAATCTAAAAATAGATACTGAGCTCACTAATTTGGAAGAACAGAGTAATAATGGAAGGAACTCAAGGCTTTGATGCCCAAAGATTTTCATAATGCTTAAAGGAGGGGGGGGGGGGGGGGGGGGGGGGGGGGGGGGGGGGGGGGGGGGGGGGGGGGGGGGGGGGGG